>BHDV01071709.1:439246-591862 GCA_005406045.1 Adoxophyes honmai
TTTGAAGCGCGAGGTGATGGGACAATTGGATGAAATGAGTGTGACAAATGAGGTACCTCGCGAGTGAGGAACCCAACACTATTAAGTACAGTAATTTTAAGTCCCGCTGCCACTTAAATATGATATTGTGAAGCGATTCTTAAGTATTTGATTAGATGATGTTGGGATTTCATTGTATACAACTAAGTGTAAAACAAGCAGCTATGGTTTACTTGATTTCGAACCCTTCTATCGTGTGTATGGTGTGTCCTTGCGAAACTTTTGAATTTAGCTCGATTGTTACACTTTCAATAGAAATAGGAAACTTTTATCTCAATGCAATCAGCTTAAAAACAGACTCAACTAAATATCTTATGATGCTGTTAACTGTAGTAATATCTAAGGAACTGTATTAGTGTTGCCTTCTCAGCCACCGACAGAATTACAACAAAAAAAGTTTCTTAGCTCAGTTAATAGACTTCATGAAATCGCTATTTCAATCACTGACCTGAGATTTTTTCATTGCATTCAGTATTTCATTTTTCTTCTGCCAGGCTGGCAATTTCCTTCTTCCTGACATCATTTTATTGTACCTATTGTTATCTCTCTTCTCCAGCCACCGTTTTGCAATCTCATTGTTCTCTTTCAACACATCTTCGAAGTTAACATTTGCTCTATTATCTTTAACTTCGCCCTTTTTATAATGCGAAGGCTTTTTGACAGTTTCTATGCTTCCGTTTTCTATCAATTGGGGAAACAAAGCATCAGAAGGCTCAGGAAAGGTTCTCGTATCAAACTGGATGAAGTTTAAAATGTCATCTTCGTTATTAAGCAGTTCTACTAACGAGTATATACTTGGTATACCATCCTGTGCTAATGTTTTAGCTTCATCTAACAACCTAGCTGTTATCCTTAGACACGTCAAATCTGGAATTATACTACTTGCGGTCTCCGTTTTAAAGAAAACTAAAGGCGGTTGATAAGGGTACACCGTGTCCTCAGAAAAACGGATTTCTAATTCGTAATTTACTTTCACACTTTCTGAATTATCTACGTCATTTGTAGTCGGTTCTACGTTGATTTCGTGTGAGAATTTACACTTAGCACCAAACCGACATGGACCTTTCAGAAAGAGTTTACACATTTCCTTCTTTTTCGTTTTAAAATTACTATTGTAATTTACGTTCTTTTTCGTTTTTGGTGCTTGAACTTCTTTGCTTTCATACATTTTTGTAAGATAGTCTAATTTTAATTTGACATTCCACACATTGTTCTCTTTTAGTCTGAAGCTAGATTCATAGATTGACTCCAGTACAGCCTTCTCATCATTTCTCATTTCAAGGATTTCTCCCGGTGTAGGCACTGATTCTGGCTTTTCCTGAAAATCTATGTTAAAATACTTGTAAAAGAGTATTTCAAGAGCTTTCTCAACACTTTCCGCTGCAATTTCTAATGCTTCTGCACAGTGGGCTTTGTGAAAATGATATCTGTAACAATTGACATTAACATTGACAGATAGACTAGATACACACATGCAGACTTTCAAAACATAGTAGATATTAACAATAACAGGAAACAAATAAAGTGCTTCCATACAACATTTTTGGTTAGGTTTTTTATTGAAATTGTTGTGGGAAATGTACCAAAACAAACAAGTAAAATTAAAAGCAGTATTTCTGTTTGTTTTGGCACTAGAACGGTTAAGAGATTGTAAAATGTAACTTATCATCTTGGTTTCAGTCAGATTTCGGCTGTGCCATACAGATGTCACCTGTGTTACTATTTAATAGCACAACTTAATGGCACAAATCCACCGAAAAGGATCGTTTTATTATTTTCGAAGTCACTTTCTTTAGCCATTACCTAAGTAAGCAATAATACAAAATTGTCTCCCGTGTAACCCTTCAAATTTTGTTGATCTTATACTAACAATGTCAGTAAAGCATTAGATCATTTCTAACTTATGACTTACTTTTCCAACTTAGCCAATGCAAATGCTCTCAGCCGAGCTTCAGAAGTCTCTATTTCAGGTTTGTTATTGAGAGAATAATCACAGCCTCCCTGCACCACAAGGTTGCCTCTCTCCATCCAGAAGCGGTTGCTGAGATTTGTGCCTTTGTCCTGAAAATTATAATGGAATATTATTAAAACTTGATGTTTTAAATATAAACAGCGTTCAGAAAATATTAGTCTGGCTAGCATGGCAGTTCGGCTAGAGTGACATGAACTACCTGTCATGTTCGGACTCTTCTACTCAAACTTTATTATAGACATACACCAAACACGCCTCTAGCTAGGCTAATAATATGCTATGCTATTTAATTTATGAGATATCCATGTTTTTATTAAATTAAATAAAGTTTTACACATTGTTTTAGGCGGCAGAATAACTGCTAGAAATGACTGCAAAGCGTGAAATAACCATGGATTTGACTCTGTAAAGTTTACAGACAGAAAGGAATACAGACGTAATGTATTTATGTATTGTAGTCTTGATGAAATATCAGATGACCAATTATAAGAGCATACTTAGCTAGAAGCCAGCAGGCTGCCAATTCCAAACATACTAGGAAACAGTTGAACACCACGTAAAGGGTTTAGCCTTTATTTGTATATCATACCTTATATAGACTTGCACTGCCGAGCTTAAAGTCCGGGCCATGGATGAACCGCAAAGTATCCAAAATCAGTTTCTGGGAGTCTGGATTCAAGCGGACTGTTTGCATGGACACTTTGAGGTGCGGATGTGGATCTTCTTTTGGCTCTTCTTTTACTTTTCTGGGTAAAAGAAACATACAATAATGTATTATACCAATTGGAACTGTTTTTAAAATGTTTTAAAAATATGAAATATTTTGACTACAACAATATAACCAGAATAAGAGTATGACCAAAGGGCAGGCTTGGTCTTTGCCCAGAGGATTGGCATCACCATTCAGTGTAGCAGTGCTGCCCGTCTGCTGGGCGCCCTGCCCTGGACCAACCTTCTTATTTATAGTTCCTCAGATTCTTTTACAAAACATGGGTTGATTTTGTGTCCCTGGTTGATTTTCTGAGATACAGTCCACAGAATTTTTATTTCTTAACGATCACAAACACACTTCTCCTGAGGATATGAGAACTTTGTTACAGTTGTCTCTTGACTTGTGGGACAATATAACAATACAGAAAGTTGATTGGCTCACATTCTTTAAAGACTCATGACAGTAAAATCAGTTTATAACATTTCTAATACCTGTCTTTTCAAGGCAACTTCATAGAAAATTATTCAATATTGATGACCCTCCAAAAATAGAAAACTGTACACGAGTTTCAAAGGCTTTACAGTTAATTGATATCTCTGATTACCTTAGTTGAATGTAGTTTTAGACTATAACCACAAAAATCAGTGAAGAACACAATAATATTGAAACAACATTGTGCAATAGAGGTTACCTTATTCGAGCGTCCACGGGTTCTCGGAGGAAGAAGTCTTCAGCGAGTTGTCTGCTCTCGTAATCCATGGTGAAGATGTGGAGTTTCAAACACGGAAACGTGTAAAATTAAAAGAAATAATGGATTTTGAGACGTGGGAACAAACGGCGTTCACAATACTGTGGGTGTACAGACGAATTTGTTCAAAACGAAGTTATTTTTCAAAAATAGTATAAGCAAAATGTACTCTATGTACAGGTTATAAGGTTGTGATTTGTAAATATTTAAAAAAAATAAAAAGTGTTTGGAAGCCTAACAGCTGAGGACATAACGTGTCAAGTTGTCAATGAACGTCATAAAAATTAAGCTGTCCAAGAAGCTTATACTCAAACTGGAGATTGCATATAGAAGAAAAAAGTGAAGCCCAAAAAATTGACCTTGAATGACGTCACTGTTATTTGCTGTCCCTTTCATTACGGTGACAATACTTTCGGACGTTAGGTGAGAATCATGATTAGTTTTATTCTAAACCTATTTACGAACATAAGAAAGATCATAAAAACAAGCAAGTGAATCAACTAAAAGAAGTTCGTCTCTTAAGAATTATTAAATTTCGTAAAATTGTCGCCCCCGGGGAATAAAATGGTAATAGGAAAAAGAAAATTTTACAGGAAAAATAAAAAACCGATTCTACTCTATATCTTTAGTTCTACAAAGAATTCATCAACGAGTTATATATCAAATTAATGGTGATTTTAAGGGCGTGTATAATGTGTATACGTATGTCATAATTCATTTATTTTTACCTATCTTAATTTATTTGTTATAAGCCAAAATTTACATTACCGAAAATATATATGATTGAAATATTTTCGTAATAAACGGTTACCATCTTATTCGTGCAAATCACTGACAACTAAAGCTATCGTAATATGGAGTTGCTATTCTACTCATTGACTTTCTTTACGTGGGCTTGCTTTGGTTCCTGTAAAAAAAGTAAAATGTTATCTAAAAAATTAATCCTTATATCCAAAAAAAGTATAAGGCGCTGCGCAGACGACAGTGTTTTGTGCGATCGAGTCTGCGCAGCAATAAATTGTCTGAATGGCGCGGTGACAGCTTCTAGGAATTTCCATTCAGAGTTTCGTAGAAACTGTCAGCGTGAATGGCGAGAATTTATTGCTGCTCGCACAAAACTCTGTCGTCTGCGCTGCGCCTAATAGAACTAGCTTTCCGCCCGCGACTTCGTTCGCGTAAATTTCGGATTTTGGGGTCGTAGGTTTCTGAGCCTGAGTTTTCCTCTTCATAATATTAGTGTAGATGTAGGTATCTAAACCCAAATATTTTACGGAATCCTCTTTTTTTTTCAAAATAAAATTTAGCCTATGTTACTCGTGGATAATGTGGCTTTCGAATGGTGCAAGAATTTTTAAAAACGGTCCAGTAGTTACTGAGCCTATTCATTACAACCAAACAAACAAACAAACAAACAAACAAACATACAAACAAACAAACAAAGTTTTCCTCTTTATAATATTAGTGTAGATAAGAAATAAGTTTGTTCTTTGGATATGTAACTGTAACTGTACAGTCCATATAATTACCATTAACTTCATAGGCAAATCGTAAAACCTTCCGCGATTGGGTTTTATTTAACCTAAAACATGGTTACCCTAATCATTCTCCTTCATATTTTTATGGTTCATTAACAATCAAGATTTTTTGTATTTACTCTTATCTAACACCAAAAATGAGAACTTAAATCTGATAATAAAGGCTTAAACTAATTTTATCTGTCTCTATTTAATAAAATAGTTACGAGATATACGTGAAATAAGCTTCTGTTAAAAAAGTAAACGATTGAGTAATAATAATGGAATTAATAGCTTGCCTCTGAAATTATACACTTGATCCTGGATACCACACATTTCTGCAACTACGAACTATGCAACTCATGATGATTATCTCCAGAATACTGCTTAAATAATACATAAAACCGTTGGAAACTTTCGAAGCGAACGATAACTCAATGACAGCCGCAATCACAATGTTTGACATATGCAAATGGTGTTGCTATATTACGTTGCAATAATTACCGTAACTTTTAGTAAAATTTTACGAAAAATGATGTAATTTGAAATCACTTAAATGTGTTTTTGTCAGTAGGCTATTCGCGGAAATAACAAGCAAGTAACAAAGTAAAGCTAACATTTTTTTTACTTCACATTTTATAACTTGTGTGCGTCCAAATTTGGTAGTAACATATAGTGCACTGTGAATTAAGCAATTTTATTTGGGAAAATTAAACCTGAACTTGGCTACCCCGTCTAAAGAGTAAACGAGATAGAAGATACAGTAAAGTTCAAACCAGGTCAAAAAACAGATCTTCAAAATTTTATTACTAGTGCAATATCCAGATTGTATATAAGATTCTTGAAGCTGTCAAAAGCGTTTTGTTTCTGCATAAAGAAAATAATTCATCGCTTCGTAAAAAAGTTTATTAAAGCGAAATAAAAATACTGGTACGAATGAGGCAGGAATGGAGGTATAGTATTATTCGGCAAACAACTTGGCGCGATGTTAGGGAGAGAGAGTAAGTTCGCGCATCGCTTTTTAGGTAAAATCGATGCGCGAATTTTATCTTTTATTTTATCGCGCCAAAATGTTGTTCGAATTATTTATACCTAACTTTATCGTACTGAAAGGGTTCGGTTTTTAATTGATTTTACTAACCACCCAATGGTATTACTATCTTTAATGATATCTTTCTTTAATTCAAAACAATACTGACATCGTTAGTTAAAAAAAACCGGCCAAGTGCGAGTCGGACTCACGCACTGAGGATTCCGTACAAACCGATTACAACGCCATCTAGTGACAGATTTTCGAACAATGATACATTTTAATTTTATTTATTAAAAAAAAAACTATGTACTTGGTAGATTTTGTTCAAAATGTAATTTTGTAGGTACATCATTTATTATATTTTTTTAGATTTGTCACTCTTTTATTTTAGAAGTTAAAGGGGGGGGGACACAACTTTTTCAACTTTGGAAGCGTCTGTCGCGCAAACTATTCACTTTAGAAAAGTATGATGTTAGAAACCTCAATATTATATCATTTTTGAATAACACCTATGGGTTTGATGAAAAAATTTTTTTTGAGTTTTAGCTCCATGTATGGGGAACCCTAAAAAAATATTGTTTTTTTTAAATTTTGTGTCACAATCTTAATGCGGTTCACAGAACACATCTACTCACCAAGTTTTATTAGTATAGTTCTCATAGTTTCGGAAAAAAGTGGCTGTGACATACGGACGGACGGACAGACGGACAGACATGACGAATCTATAAGGGTTCCGTTTTTTGCCATTTGGCTACGGAACCATAAAAACTTTGATTTTGACGTTTGTAGTTAAGTATAAATGTTATAATAGGGGAAAAAATTGTGTAGGTAGGTACTTTTATAAATGAGTTAGCACCACAATCTACCTTTTTATGGCTATGAACGTTTGACAGTATTTTGTAAGTTGAAAAGCAAAACACCGCAATACAGTCAAATAGATAAAAATGTGAGTGATGATTGAGGGGAAACATTTCTCTCCAATCTCCAAGCAAACATTATGCCTGGGGACCGAAGTCCACAGATGAAGTTGAAGTTGTGTTGATGCAACCGATCTTCGAAACGTCGTCACCGTGATGTAGTATGGGTGTAGTATACTTTTGACAGTTGTTGATGACGCTTGTGGAAGAAGTTCTACTACTACTTGACAATAGGTGGCGTTAGGGTCACTGCATTCTGAAACTTATTATACTGATTGGACATCTGTAACGGCATTAGTGCATGCACCTACTACTAGCTATTGATTATATATGTTGGAAATACTATACGGCCAAAGGAAACACGAACAACGTAGGTATCGTACAATGCTCAATAATAGTTACTATCTAAGTCTACTAAGTCTAGGTGTGAGATAAAATTCAGCGAATCGCGGCACCGAAGCATAACAATAATTCTAATTTAGGAAGATGTAACTTCCTACTAAATCTACATCAAAGTAAGTAAAAAAAAATCTGCGAGCATTTGCTGGATCTGAGTACCTAGTTAAGTTTTTTTTTAAACGATGTTGTAAATGCTGTGTGTAACAATGTCCTACCAAAACGTCACATGCAAAATTATCAAGCAATTAAGAGCTAATAGATAGAATAAACTCAATTCCCGTGCATTCCGTTCAAGTCTGTGCTAGTTCATGCTGACGTATACCTAGTTAGCTTTGTACATGCAGCTCTTTCGTGATTTTCATTGGCATCGTGCCAATTTCGTTGGGCTGATTGATTGTCATGTTCCGATGAGGCTGTGTGAAGTCGTGATGCGGCCAGGGTTCGATTCAGCACGAGTGAGCTGATGATCTTAGCCCAGGAGGTGAGAACAAAACATGCTATCAATATTAAATGTCGTTTTCAGAGTCAATGATGATAATATTTAGCCCCTGAAATCAAAAATGATATTACGTAAGGTATACCTATCTGTGAGAATGCGTTCCGTGCGTATCTATTCCTAGGCAGGGTTTCCCGGTGAGTCAATTAGCTCTCGACGGGAAGCGGCATCATGCCATCCGATGGGGTAGGCAGAGCTCTGCACTGCATACCGCATGTCCAACAATTCTTTCGTTTTGAGACGACAATGTCCAATGTTGATGAATCCGTTAAATTTAATACAAACTTCGCCTATATAAAACGTTGAAACTATAAAAATAATATTGTATTTTGTGTCGGTTACTTCAACTTCCACTTAATACGAGTAGGTACTACTTTTATCATGTATCTAATGTATCTGTGTGATAAAGTTGAAGATATAGCCAAAGGACTCTCAAGCTTCCTAAGTGAGCGATTTTTTTTTTGTTTTTAATAAAAGAAAGCTGGTTTGATAAAACTTATTTTTTTAACGCATTAATTATGGACAATTGCAGGCAAAAGAACTCATTTCCTTCAGGTTTGTAATTTTTATCGAGTGATTATTTTTACTTTGGAAGTTTGAGTATGTTACGTACACCAATATAATGGGATTAAATTATTACTGAGAGAAAAACGGATAAATCTATGCAGATTGTTTACAGATGATCTAAATGAGAAAATCACGATATAAATCCATTTACCACCTCCTGATCTAAGAAAAGGCTAAAAATTCGTCACCAAGCGTCACCGACGTGCTAATCGGTGCTCTAACGCGCACCTCACGACGTCAAAACTTTGTCATAATCTCGAAAAACCATAAAGTCTGATCTCTGGAATGCAGTGAAATAAGACGAAAAGAGATTTCTTACTACGCTGGTTATTTTTTTATCGTGCAACGGCATTAAAATTTTGTTGTTATTTGAGCTTAAATGCTAACAAAGGAGACAGGTTATTTTCAGTTTGCTAAGGATTTTCATGACTCCTCGTAATTGCAGGCATTTTTTGGAAATTAAGGTTTTATTGGTTGAGCATGAATTTAGAACAGCTTTTACAAAAGTCAGTACCTATTACGATAAGAATAATAAATATTACTATATTTGTATCACGAGTTAGATTGTTAAACGTGTCAGATAAATACAATCAATACATTCATAAATAATGAAACGTATGAGCACAAAATAAATCGATGTTCATCTAAAAATGTAAATAAAATTCAATTGCATCAAAGTTGGTAAGTAGGTACCTACCTAATTACTTATCGAAACACTAAAATCTGCGAATTGTTACCAAATAAAATACGCAATAGGTAACTTTGACATGTACAGTTAATACAGCGGGGAACCCCTTTACGTATGTAGAATTTGTAGAAGACTACTTAACCAGGTACCAACCTACGAGAAATCTTGAATGGGGATTGCATGCCAATAAACAATAGGTACGCGCGTCAGCAAAACAAGACAAACGTTAACGGACTTATTTGAGTGAATCACAGTGAAGCTGCTCTATTTCAATAAAATAAGCATACTTGTAATGAGACAATGAGAGCGAATGGTGGCATGGTGGTAAAATGTTAATAAATTCAATTCAATCAAAGTACGGAAACTGTCTAAAAGCTATGAATTATTACCAAATAAAATGCGCAATAGGTAAGTTTGACTGTACAATAATACTATGGGGAACCCCTTATAGAAACTAGGCAGTGGCGTAGCTAGGTAACCAAGGGCCCTGGGGCAAATAAAAAAATGGGACCCCACACCTATGTAAACTATTGTGGCGTAGCTTAGCATGGGTGGCACCCCCCCTCCCCCTAGAATTCGATAGAAACGGTTCGGGGGCCCCTTGAGCTTGAGGGCCCCGGGGCACCGCCCCGCCTAGCCCCTTGGTAGCTACGCCCCTGAAACTAGGTACCTAGTATCTATAGGCAATAGGTACCTTAATGGGATTTGCATGGCATATTAAACAATTGCTACGCGCGTCAGCAAACCTTAGTGCTAACGACCAATCACGGCGATGCTGCCCTATTTAAATAAAATAAGCATAATGAGACGATGGACCACATGGCACGAGTCATGCTTGGCATAAAGAGCTCATCAGACGCATGAAGGTGGTCGATGTGAGGCATAGGCGCTGCGCAGACGACAGACTTTTGTGCGATCGAGTCCGCGGAGCAATAAAAATTCTGAATGGAAACTGTCTGCGCGCCATTCAGAGATTTTATTGCTCCGCAGACTCGATCGCACAAAAGTCTGTCGTCTGCGCAGCGCCATAGAGTCGTGAAACTGAAATGAGTTTGGCGCTGACGACACGACGAACAGTGGAATGAGCGGATCTTGGAATAGGACCCCGACTGGGCGTGGAAAAATGTGGGTAGAAGGGTAGATCACTTGCCCGTTGGTCAGATGACATTGTGGAGACAGCAGGACCGTTTTGGAAGGACCACACAGAAAATTGGGATGGAAAAAGAATGGAGAGGGGTACGCTCAACGGTGGGCGAAAACACACTGAAGAAGAAGAATAAGAATGGGATAAAGGAACCCTAGGATGATGCAGTTTTACAACTGACCTCTCGAGCAGGGTTAGAACATAGTTTATTACTTATTATTGTGTCACTTAGCTACTAAGTAGAAAAGGTCCACCCCCGAACATGTTTAGGCGTAAAAAATATTGCCGTCTCTTTCTACACTATCCTGTTCGCCGTAAACCTTTCGTTCATGTGGTCTCGCCAGCGGGACGTACCCAGACTGCAAAGTGGATCTTCCCAGGTAGTGCGACAAAATCCCAGCTAGTATCTTTTTTTCGGAATTTATATGCGAATTGCACGTTGAGTTATTCATCTGAGGAAAACATCACGAGGAAGCGTTCTCCGAACAGGAAAGCAATAATTCGATGTGTGTGAAGTTACCAATCCGTTTCAATTTTATATGTGTTGATGTAGGCATAAAAATAAGTGATTCAAGATAAAAGTCCAAGCAAGACAGAGACACGTACAAGCGCCAATGGTTGTTAATCGAGATTTGTGGAAAATCTAGGCTTCCAATTAGGAATATCTACGTTAATCTGTATCATCATCATCATCATCCCAACCATAAGCTTATACGCGTAAGTCGTATTTGTGTGTAGATCGACGCGTGCAAGCTACTCGCACAAAAAAGTACCCGCTTAGTATTCCTAGCCTAACTAATTTCGTGTTTATACTCGACGCGTTAAACATTGTATCATCGCTCCATGCTAGTCGCTAGATCGTTAACGTATTGTGATGCACCTTGGATCGGTCATTAGGAAGCGAGCAGAATTTTAAATCCGCTATCGGAAGCCATCGGAAACGTCGGGACGTGAAAAGGCTCTCTAACTAACCTTTAGTCGAACAATACAACGTTGAATAAAGTTAATTCTGTTAAAGTTACATTACATTATAGATTTCGTATAGTAAAATGGGTTGATTAAGGATCAGAACGTCAAGGCAGACTATCTTTGTCCAAGTTGTAATAATGTTTTCTTTAGTCTGTGTTCTTGTACTTTGTGGTGTCGGGTTAGAATAATGTCACTCCATTTCTTCCATGGTCGTAAGAGGCGATTAAGGAAATAGGTTTAGGTATGACTTAGGCGGCAAGCTAGCAACTTGTCGCTGTTTCGTCTGTTTGTAAACCTAAAAAATGCTAAAAGTGGCTAGTGGTAGACTGGCTTCGATACGTGAAACAGTCATGGTTTTGACTATGTAACATTTCGTGTGCTCTGTCTATATCATTAGGGAATCCAGGCGTGACGTATGTAGGTATGTATCGTGCGAATAAATTAATTGCTTAGAATTAACTAATAGCATGTTTTCCGTCACTCAGCTAGAGCTTACCTAACTAATCTAAGAAAGTAGGTTTATTACAAAGACTCCATAAAATTAATCGAGACCTAAAAGGTAGGTACGGACAGCTGCAGAGAAAGGTAACATCCCAGTAATAGAACATTGTATGGGCGGGGGGTTACTTTTCTCTGCAGCTGACTTTACATGTTAAAATTAAAAATACCACCAGCTTTTTTATCTTAGCAAAAATGGGCATGTGTTGCGAAACTACACCAAACATTACGCGGATTGTTTTATCATATTACATTGCAATACCTACTGAAATAAAAATGTAATCTTGTTAACTAAATATTTAAATATTTTAGTTCGTATGTGGAGTTTCATTCGTTGCAGTAAGGCATGATTCACACTATGACGTCAGTCATAGGATTTACAAACGACGTAGGTACAACAACTCTTTTCTATGCATTAGAAAATGCAGACATCCTTCCCATTAACTACCATTTTCATTTTGAAAAAGAAGGCAGTTAGAGGTGCCAACTTAGTCCCTGGCTTGGCTCCTATCTTGGCAAGGCATTAGGTTATCCGTCAACGATGCGCCAACTTACACCAAGTAAGAAAGAAAGAAAGAAAGAAAGAAAGAAAGAAAGAAAGAAACGTTTATTGACACAAAGGCATACAGTATCATAGTGACATTATGTTTAATTACAGTGTTCGTATGTGTCAAAAGGTCCCCACTCAGCATGATGTCTACGAGACGCTGAAAATCTTTCCACGGTGGATGCCGTGGACCGTATAATCTATTGTTTTCAACTTCAGGTCTTTCAATAGGTAGGTACTTTACCTATGTCGAAATAACTTGTAGCGCCCCTATGGCCACCTGTCGTCTAATAGCTGAACTAAACAATACTACATCGCGCCAAACAAGTTTCAAAGATCGGTTGCACAAACACAACTTCTAACTTTCTCTGTGTGGACTTCGGTCCCCAGGCATAACATATGCCTGGAGACAGATCTCTCTGTTGGAGTCTTTCTCACATACTCATGTCGTCGATAACAACACTCCACAGCTATGTCAGTGAAACCTCTTCTTCAATGGATCCCCTCGTTCCTGATTCGATGAAGTCGAGAAATTCTAATCATGGCTATTTCTATAATTTTAGCTAACGGTTTTTTTTTATTAGCCTTATAGTATTTGGCACTGCTGAGCAAAGGCCGCCCTTTTCTTTGGCCACTCTTTCCTATCCTGGTTATGAACTAACCAATCGTCTTGAAAAGTGTTCAGGTCATCCCACCTCCTCTTAGGTCTGCCTCAGCTTCTTTGGCTATCCCTTAGACCCCATTTGGTAACGATTCGTGTCTATCGGTCTATGTGCATTCGGCAGGCATGTCCGGCCCAGTCTTCACATCAGCTTGCAGTCTTGACACCCATATCTGTTACAGGAGTTTTGAGTGCAGAAACGGATTAATAGTTCATGAAAATGGCGCTGAACTAGCCATATAGCATAAGAGATTGCCTTTGGGACACATAAGTTTGTGAATGGAGACCACGGACTGGCAAGCGCAGTGTGGAATGACCGCCAACGAATTGGATGGACGATTTGGTAAAAGCGGTAAGTTCAGGGTGGATGCAAGTTTCTTGGTCGCTTCCAATCGTAATAATTTGGCATCAATGAGGAAGGTCTTTGTCCAGCAGAAAACGGCCTACAGCGAAAATGTTGATAATAAAGATGAACCCTACAGGCTCCTGGCTCTGGTTTCAACTAAGCAGAGTTTAGGGACGCGAAAGGGTGCTTGATACGGGCGCCAGGTATTTGGATTTCTAAAGTGGAAAGTATGGGAGACAAATCAGTCAGGTGGAAAAACCTTATTGGCCCGTCTTTCGGATCCATCTATTCATCAGTGATTTATGGAGCGATGTTAAAATTAAGCTTTAAATCAAGTCATTGAAAAAGATGGAAGCCGTAGAAAAAGCTACAGGCAAAACAGAATAAAGCCGTGATAGTCCAGCGGTTCGAACTGTGGCCTCTCAAGCAGAGAGTCGTGGGTTCAAACCCCGGGCTCGCACCTCTGAATTTTTCGGAATTTATGTGCGATATCAAATTTGATATTTATCACGAGCTATTCGGTGAAGGAAAACATCGTGAGGAAACCTATACACAGCGATGAAGTAATTCAACGTTGTATGTGTAGTTCCCAATCCGCACTGGGCCCGCGTGGGAACTATAGCCCAAGCCCTCTCATACTGAGAGGAGGCCTGTGCCCTGCAGTGGGACGTATATAGGCTGATGATGATGATAATGATGAAAACAGAAAAGTACTTGTGGTGAAGCTCGTAGACATGAACCAGTGCGGGCAAAGCAACCGATGTATCCTTTAATTAAACTAAAGACTTTTCGAGTACCCAGAAGTCAAGTACTGGATGAGAAAAGCATAGGACTAGATAGTAGGTCAAATATAGAAAGAAACATGCTCGACACTGAGTGGATTTAGTGACAGAAATGAAGTTTTACTGGGAACCACATACTTACTATGTGACCAAAGCCTTAAACAACAGCGTTGTCAAAACCGACAGCTCATAAACCTTATTTGCTAAGGATAAGAGATATGTATGGTTAATACAATAACCTTCTAAGTGTTGGAATGACGTCTGTTTGTGTGCCGAGCGGCAGAATCGCACTGATCCGTGGATTAGTCGTCGGATTAGTTGGGACAGGCAAATATTTGTGACGAGTGATGGCTGATGGCCGTTGTCCGGAGAAAATTCTTTTGAAGTGTGCCTTTGTAAAGTTCAGTGGACGTCCGGCATGTTTGGAATCTTACGACAGGGATAACCCTTTGTTTTGACAGAGACGTCATCGAAGTCGCAAGTTTAAAATAACAATTCTTTGGTTGGTAATGTCGATCAAATTGATTTCTGACCTACCGCAGTACGTTGTTACAATCAACGTAGGGGAAAGTAGTACGAGATGATCCCGTTAAGCCGGAATCTATGTAAAATGCGTTTCTTTTCATATTAAAACAACAATAAAGGCAATTATTACTAGTATATTTATCTATTCAACTTTCCTAATACTCAAAACCAGAAATTAACTGATGTTTCATCAAAATATCACCTTTTTTTAAAAACCTTACAAAGTAATCATCTTGTACACACCTATGGGTAAGATGATCCCTATGATCATCTTACCCCCATTCCGAGTAAACAAATATATTTATGGAGAAAATGTTATAAAAACAAATATACCCAATATTTAAACATAATATTCTTTATTTAAAATATTGTTACATCTTACTTATAATGTTAAGTAAGGTAATAAAATTAACAAAATCAACAGTCTAATGACTTGAAAGGTCACAATCACAAATCTTAAAAACAAAAATAAATCAGTCTTCTTTAGTTATTAATTTGTATCAGATACATTAATCGTAATGAGATCAATCAAAACAGTAGCATAAAATAACATTTAGTGTCGAATAACGAACTTAAAATATCTCTCCTTATAATCTCCTTATAATCCCCAGGGATCATCTCGTCCATATAGAAAGGAATCATCTTGACCCAAGTCCCACTTTTTTCTTCAATGTTCTTTACCATAACCTACAAGCACGTGGCTATTTTCATATGGCTCAAATACTAAAATTAAGAATAATAGAAAGCCACAAACATGAAAGTAATGACATTTAACATTGTTTGAATAAAAGTAATATAAGCTCAAAGTCATGCCTACCTTAAATCAGCCGTACACAATTTTTAATTTTTCTTGTCAATATCGACGTATCGCTCACGCGGCCATTGCGATTTGACTGAGGCGCGGGGGTGCCCGGACCTATGTTTTGACAGTGAAATACACTAGATGGCGTTAGTGGTTTCAGTGCAATTGCAAATAATCATCTTACCCCAAGGGATCAACTCGTACTACTTTCCCCTAATATAATGTTCCGTTGTCGAGCAATGCAATGTCACTATGACGTTCACTGTAAATAAATGCTATGGTGGTTCAGGAAACAATTGATTCCAAAGTTCCTCTTTTGTTTTTGTTTAGGATTTTCGCTGTAAGAAAATGTTGGTGAAAATAAATGATTTACAAGAAATATTTCAAATGCGATAAGAAACGCCTGCAAAGTCACGTACGATTAAATCTGGTAACAGCAAACACAGTTTACTATAGATAATGCTTTTATTGTATGTTTATTTACATTTCTCCAGTTATCACTGAAATACGCCAAACTATCTCCATGTGGTGGCGAAGATTTTACTTTGTTCTTTATTTCATACAGCAAAAGATCGAAATAACTTTTTATTTGAAAACACGCATGGTGCCAGTCAACATTTGATGACGATGTTACTATTATCAAAGTATTAGAAGTTTATCTACCAAACAATAGTATGTGCATTTGTAATTTGACAAAATGATTCAGTTAAAAGGTGCTCTTTTTAATATTCAATTTAGATTAAACAGTAATGGTTAGTGCTACGTTATTTTATTAGATTATCATCAGCCGGCTGTTCAGCAACCAAGCCAGCATTATGTGCTCTGTCTACCTGATCCAGCAATCTAGCGAAATATTTATATACCTCATTATAAAAAGTATGAGATCCATCTCTTTGAAATTCTGCTGCATAACCAAGGTTTTCCATTCTGATATCTTTATTATTATTTTGTAAATGACTAGTTTCACTTGTTATCTCTTTCAAGCTAATCATTATAGCTCTAATCGCATCTTTACCATGTCACGGGTTTTCCTGAAATTCACAAGCTGCGAAATCTTGCGTAAATCAGAGTAAAAGAGAAATTTTCCCACTTTGTCTTACCTGAAGATTAGGTGCTCATTTATAAAGATTTGCAAACTATTTATTATATATTATTACTAACTTTCTGCCCGCGGCTCCGCCCGCGTGGAACTCGGTTATATTGCGGTATAAAGCACTACTATAACAGCGCTCGATATCGATTTATCAAGCAAACTATATTTTTGTTTTTCCCCGGGAACATCAATTTTTCCGGGATAAAAAGTAGCCTATTATTTAATCCGGACTTCTATCTTTACGTCTGCATAATTTCAAAGCAATCGGTTCAGTAGTTACGGCGTGAAAGCGGAACAAACAAACAAACAAACAAACTCACTTTCTGACTTATAATATTAGTAAGGATTCTGTCTTTCGCTAGTGTATTTGGAATGTAATTTAGATTTTAAAATAAAGAAAAGTCTTGAAGGTTCAGTGGTTTCAAGCAGTTGTTTCATGAATTGAGATCTCTACTCGCACCTCGGTGTTTTACGGAATTCACGTACGAGATAAACATTACGTCTGATTTCACATATGGGATAGGTAAAACATAGAAAATTTTACGTAAGTATAAAAAACCATTTCTGTATAGACAAAAGAAACACAATGGCAGGAGATATTCGGTGAAGAAAAACATCTGAGAAGCAATACAATGATGCGTTGAAGTTCTCAAACAGAATTGAGCCTAAATGGGAACTATAGGAGGAGGCATGTGCCCATCGGTGGACTATACAATGATAATAGTGATGATGAAAATAAATATAATTATAATAGACATGTAAAGTTGCAAATAAGGAAATAAGTCAATCAAAATTAGATTCATGACAATTGTCTTGTAGCCGCGGATTACTTAATGGTTGTTTTTATGCTCTTGCGCGTCTCAGGCTTCACGGAAGAGGAAAACTGGTCTGTCAATTGTTTTACATAATCAATAAGAAAGAGTGGAATTATTTGCCTACTTCTGTTTCCTACGATAAGTTAGTTTTTTGTGAATGAATCTGAAAACCGCAGAAGTGATGCGGTGGTGTTTTGGTGTGAACGAAACGCTTCTTCCCGGCTGGTGCTTACCATTGGTAGTGTGCCTATTTTATTATGGTAAATTACTAGAGGGTATTTTCTTATTATTTAGATACAATGTTGAAAATTTTGCATGCCAATCTGGCTAGACATATCACGGCACAAAAACTCTCCTCTACAACATTTGTATACCTAAGTATCATGTTTAAAGCTACTAAATAATTTAATAATAATTTCATTTCATTAGTTTACAGGATTGCAAAGTTGAAGTTCTGTTTGTGACGTACGTAAAATTAAAAAAGGTTAAAGGTGAACACTTCTGTTTTAGGAAACCCCAGAGATGCGCGCGCGCCGTTGACCGAACACTGACGCAGGCGCAGGACACGCAATCTTAAGGCCAACGTACTCAGTCCACAGGGAAGTTTTGCCAAGATGACTCCAACCAAACTTAGTTCGGGAGGTATTGTGACAATAAAGCAGTAAATATGACATATTGGGATGACTTCTTGGAATTCTTTTGTGACTAAAGAAAAAATAAAGAAAAATTGAGAGATTTTGTGAGAAAAAGAAAGAAAAATGTTTATTTAAAGTTAAAGGTCTCCAAACCAGCACTCATAAAATGATTACAAGTGTTTGTGGCCGAAACGAAACGAAAGTGTTAAACGAAATGACAGCCATGACAGCCAGCTACCGTAGAAAAATGTTGTCACAGCAAACCTAACTAAAATTTCCGGTGTCAAGCAAGTAGTGCTAAATGAGGAATCAGTTGATTCGATGGCAAGTTTTGACGAGTCAAAAATTCGAAATTTTATGGAATGAAATAAATAGAAAGAAATGAAATATTTTGCAACTCCTAACAATATTAAGTAATTGATAGTTAACCGCTTTGTAGAATTCTGCTAAAAACATCGACTATTGAAAATTCGGTGAAATTAGGTGTTGACTGGTTTTAATGTGAAGCGTGCAATTCATTCGCTATACAATTTAAGAAGAACTGTAAAAAATAATTTTGATTGTAGCTAATCGTGAAAACGTAGACCAGAAATTCAATCAAAGTTAAGTTCATCAAGTTCAATTAAATTTCACACGAAATTGTCGTTTTGATATTATATTATAAATGTTTCAGGTTTGACCAAGTAGACACTTTGTTTTTAATTTTATACTTTACTTGTGAAACTATTGTGAAACTCACACGTCTTATTCATTTGCGTCTTTGCTAACAGGGGGGTGGTGCGTAGTGCGCGTTTGGCAGTAGCCGCTGCGACTTCTAGATGAAGGGTTACGGATTAGCCAAACAAAAATATGTCGAGCTGAACTCGATTTAAGACGTGAGTTACACGTATTTTACAACACATACATACATACAATCACGCCTGTTTTCCCAAATTGGGTAGGCAAAGCACACGAAACGTTACATAGACAAAACCATGATTGTGACCAAATCACGCTTTGCAGCCACTTCTAGCATTTTTTTAGGTTTGCAAAGATGGAAGGGATAGAATAGTGACAGGTTTCTAGCCTGACGCCTAAAACATACCTAAACCTATTTCCTTAGTCGCCTCTTACATCCACGGAAGAAATGGAAAGGTGTTATTCTATCCCGACACACACGGCATTTTATAACACGAGTGATATTTTTGTGAGTTTTAAAATAAAATTATTTTATATTGTATCTTAAACGGTTAAATCTATTCACTACAGTTCCCATTATTCTTGAAACTGTTAATCTATTTCTGAAGTGATTAAACTAGACAGCAGACTCACAAAATTTAAAGTATTTTAAGGAACTTTTTTTTTAATTTACCTTATGGAATTTTAGCTTATTATTATTACGAAAGAAAGGAAAGATATTGAAACTCGACATCACACGGGCGGAAAAAAACACAAAGTGTCTATTATACAGTCACCTCCCGTACTATAGTATGTCGTAGGGTGAAAACCCTTAGCAAACGTTGCTTTTGCGCATCTATTCAATACCTGCTAAAAGTGCTAAAGTGTATACTAAGGGTGTTTTTAGTCTTATGCGGATTCGCTCACGCACGCGGGATTGGCCAGCATGCGTAAACTTGCAAGTAAAAAAAAACACGACTTACAAAGCTACCAAGACTTATCCCGCGGGATCACTTCTAACTAACCTTTCAGAGGTAGAGAGAAAATCATCAATCATTACCATAAATTCGATCGTGTTTCGCAAAAACTATGCGTAAATCCGCAAATAAATCAGACTTTCAAAGTCGAGGAATTGAAAACTTTGTCCTGAACAGATTTAACCTCAAACCTCATTTACTAACTTCAAATAAAATTCTTCTTCCCCTTTCTTCCCGTGGGTGTCGTAAGAGGCGACTCTGCGAAAGGGTCAGTGTATTGCGGGCGATGGGCTAGCAACCTGTCACTGCAATATCACGTTTAACCATCTGGTTACCCTCAAATTGCTAAACGTGGCACTGATTTTTTGATTTCATGTGCTCTGCCTACCCCTCATGGGAATACGGGCGTGAGGATATGAATGAATGAATATGAAATAAAATGAATCACTTCGTTTCGCGCACGTTTTTAATTGAGCCAGTCCAGTTACGTTAGATCACCAACTGAAAATTCCCAGGTCTAAAGGGTGTTTGGTTATTTCACGGTGCTTCCAATAATGTAGCTTGTCACTTTTCAGCATCACTATTATGGGGCTAGTCATACACCTCATTATTTCATCAAAATTATTTAGTCATACGATTAGGTTTTTCTGCTTATAGTCATATTTCATGTCTATACATAATGAAATCCTTAACGATATCATGGATACATGTTTGTTAATAAAACTTATACATATTTATATACACAATTCGAGTACTTTCTGATTCTTTTTTTTTTGTAAATGAAAAATTATGTATCATCAACATACATACATACAATTCTCACGCCTGTATTCCCAAAAGGGGTAGGCAGAGCACATGAATTCAAAAATTCAGTGCCACGTCTAGCAATTTCAGGGTATGCAGATGGTTAAACGTGATATTGCAGTGACAGGTTGCTAGCCCATCGCCCACAATACACTAACCCTTTCCCAGAGTCGACTCTTACGACACCCACGGGAAGAAAGGGGGAGGTGCTATTCTAACCCGGCACCACACGGGTAAGTATCATCAAAGTTTTCCTAAAAAGTGCTAACATTATTGACACCGCGCGGGCAACTGGGTACAGCGCGCGCGGCAGAGGGGGTTGGGTTTCCCGCGCCCCGCCTTCACCCCTCTTCGCCCTTAGCGCACCGCGGTTGTAGTATGTGCACATTCAATATTTTTTTGGGAATCACCCGATGAGAAAAAATTAAAAAAAGTGCTTTTTTATTTCACTATTTTGTTGTGTTATGAAAAAAAAAAGAGAAAAAAGCGGGTTATTTTGTGTTGTGTTAGTGATTCTAAGTATCTGAAATTAATTTCGTTACGGATTTATTTTTCAGCCTGTATTCCCAAGTGCAGGAGGAAATATACAGGGTGGATGAAAATTTTCCGTAAATATTTTAACCAGCGGTCGGGTATACGCGTCTACAAATCCCTGTGAGGTTTTTTTTCCGAAATTTCGAGCCTGTATATCATACGTATCACTACTACATAAATTCAATACAAAAAAAAATCAGACAAAAAACGTGGTCATTAACGCGCGCGAATCGATTCGCGTGTGTTGTTGTGCTGTCTATACTGTCAGGCGACCTTTTTACATGAAATGCAGCAAAAAGCCAATCAAGGCAATAAAAGATAATAACTTTTGAGTTTCATAAATAAGCAAGTAGTTACTTTAGTGTAAAAAGAACAGTTAATTGTTTAAATTTTAGAACAGGTAAACTAAGTGAAAATTTGATGTACTTCTTTCAAATCAAATTCTTCTCCCTAATTACCGTAGTCAGCAAAAACACCCAGTTTATAATTATTATACCCAGGTTTTTTTCCGGCTTAATAATTCGAAAATGGTAAAACTTATTTTAATACCAAATAGATAGATTAGTATATTAGCTCATATATTTAAATTTTTAACGTCATTGAGTACAATAAATAATAAATAAAAATGGCTACGGTAATTATGCTGAGAACACCAAATTGTGAGCATAGCCGTTCACTTTCTTTTATATTTAAATATTTTTTGAAAAATAAAGATTACAAGCAACAATGAAGATACCTACCTAAAAATATTCATACACTATGAACAATCGATATTTGTGGAAATAAGTAACATGGGTTCATATTTTAATTGAACCCGAATGTTTTTCCCCAGGCTTTGCCAACTCACCCCGCTTTACGGTACCGGGCCTTGAAGTTTATTACCGGTATATGTGAAACGGTAAAACATATCTCAGAATGCAAAAAGAAATAGGCCAAGTGGACTATGAAGATTACGGGCCTTGGACTAATACCTCGATACGATTAAGAGCCAGAGTCAATTGGCAAGTGTTAATGAGAGATAATGATGTTTGTCTTAAGAGTGAGCATAAAGAGGGATATTTTGTACGGCTTTCAATATAACATTTGTCTACTATTGTAAAAACAACTGTAATTTGCTATACTAAAATCAAACGGTAAAGATTACTAGTTATAGATAGCGGGTGTGCAAATTTATCGCATTAGGTACTATCGAACCAACTGATTCCTGACCAATCGCAGAACGTTGTCTCAATAACGTATATACCTATATAACAATAGGGAATGGATGATTTTTTTAGATATGCTTGATTATTTTTCTAATGATAGGAATAACCTTTCTTAATCACGGGACAAAGTATTAGATTTTTCCGATGCGCGATGTATTTTATAAAAATAAAAACATTTTACCCAGTCCCGTTTTGCACTACTCACGCCTGATAAGATATATTTCACAAGTCCGGTTCTTTAAAAAAAAAACAGCTGCTTTTATCTGTGGTACAAAATGACGTTTGACACTGACATTGATGGATATGAAATGCCCCCCATTCATGATAGCTCCGGAACGTGGGCTAGATCCACATCCAAACGGAGCTACGCCGGTAGTTTTAGGACAAATGGATTTGCCCATTGACTGGCGTCGCTTCGGCTCTTCAGTTCTCAACAATATTGGCAACGCAATGCTAAAATTAAACCTGAAATATGTTAATTGTCGTAAAATAATGCTAGAAAATATGCAAACATTTTTTTAATGTCAAATTAAACAGAACGTCATTTAATTTTATAATATTATTATATTTTATAGTATTAAGTATAAATCCAGTTGTCCTAAAACTACCGGCGTCGCTCCGTTTGGATGTGGGTCTGGCCCACGTTCCGGAGCTATCATGAATGGGGGGCATTTCATATCCATCAATGTCAGTGTCAAACGTCATTTTGTACCACAGATAAAAGCAGCTGTTTTTTTTTTAAAGAACCGGACTTGTGAAATATATCTTATCAGGCGTGAGTAGTGCAAAACGGGACTGGGTAAAATGTTTTTATTTTTATAAAATACATCGCGCATCGGAAAAATCTAATACTTTGTCCCGTGATTAAGAAAGGTTATTCCTATCATTAGAAAAATAATCAAGCATATCTAAAAAAATCATCCATTCCCTATTGATTCCCGACGCATTATAGAACCTATTGTTATTGAGATTTCGCCTGTCGAGCAATGCAATGTCACTATGACGTTTACTGTGAATAGGTTCTATAATGCGTCAGGAATCAATTGGTTCGATGGTACTTATATCCTGTTATGATATTTTTATATTGAAAATAAATTATACGAAAGTAAAAAGTAAATTAAAAATTTCCTTGGTTTATAGGAACTATAGGAACTTTGGAATTTTAATGACAAAATTGTTTAATATCATGCTTCTGACTGTTAAAACTATTAGCAATTATACTGTAATAGGTATCCATATTTTAATAAAATTAACTTTGATTAACTCTTCAATTTGCGGTTTGGCTTAATACCCGCTCTTAATCTTATATATCTACTTGTATACTGAAACAGTGAAGTAAAATTGACGACCAAGTTCAATTAGCAGATTACATACATATGTACATACATACATCACGCCTATATTCCTAAATATGTTAGGCAAAGCACTCATGACTTTAACGCTTCGCAGCCACATTCATCATAATTTATAGGTTGCAAGTTAAATAAAAGAGGAGAGGAGATTAGGTTACTATCTGTTATACAAGGTGGCCGAAAATTGACCGTCAATAATTTAGTTAATGGTCGGGTACACGCGTCTGAAAATCCCTATAAAATATTTCCTAAAAATTTCCTTTATTGACTTTGTTGGAGACAATTGTTTCATTGTTTTTTAGGTTATTGCGCCGTTTTTTACCAACCTTACTAGTCGACCCGTACGCACATACAACCGTTTGACATTGCGATGCTACGCGATTGACTAAAAGCTGGAGTACATAAGACTGAGAATATTTACAGATTTTTGTAAAAAAAAAACTATGTGAAAATTCCGGGAAAAAACTTGACAGGGGTTTTCAGGCGCGTATACCCGTACCCAACTACTGGTACTATTTACATACATCTACAGGTGCAAGTCCCGATACCATCCATAACCAGCCAGCAGCAGAAGATGTGTTAAGTTCAAAGTTTATTGCAGTTTTTATTTCTGTAATTACAATGGAAAATGGTTAGTTCGGATCTCATGGATCATACATTATGGGGGTGATTCGGATACCCCTAGGGCGGTCTGTCTCTGGATTTTCGCTTGCCACTGCTTTTTCGGACACCCTGTATTCTTGTTTGGTTAAATCGAGTCTTAATCTAATTAAAAAACGTTCCAGACGTTTATTTTTCAGTTTTTTTGTCGTGAATTCAAGTAGTTCCTTCTCATAACATTAAACATAAACACAGAATAGTAAAACATCCCATATCACCCCGATGATAGGATGAGATAGGGAAATTGTTCAATCGACACTTTTGGATTATGAAAATTATAATTCAATTTGTAATAAGAATGCGTTATTTAGGTAGCAGAAGCCTTACCGAAAACGAAATTAAAAACAAAAAACGAAAAATTATAAAAAAAAAATACAAAATAATGCAACCTTAAAATTATTCTAGAAGTGGCTGCAATGCGTGAAAGCCTTAAAAACCCTCTAACCTCTCGGTCATCCCTACTACTCTCCATATTCTTGATACTGGCATCGTAATCCCTCTCACCCCCTTTTATGGTTAGCTTTATCTGTTGCGATATTAGGTAGGTCAGTTATGTTTATGAAAAAGGTAGATTTATAAAATAAGTAAACAAAAGATCTCCATTATCATAAAATGCTTTCCATTTCTGCGTTGAAGAAGAAAAGCCTACAATGTCTTGTCAATCTTGTGTATTTCACGTTCCGTAACCGCCTTTGTCACAATTTTAAGGTTTTTTAATTAGAGCCATAATAGACACAGGTTGCTAGCCAATCGCCTAAAACACACCTTAACCTATTTTATTTGTCTTTTTAGAATTTAATATACATAGTCGTATTATTTGTTTTACTTTTATTTGAATACCTATAGTGATATTTTTATGCAACTCTATTAGTAATTAAGTAGTATTAGTGTTACATTCGTCAAAATTCCGATGATTGTCGACAACTGTTGAAGAACTTTAAGAAAACATATGCACTTCATAGATAATTTTAATGATGGGTAAGTATATCTAAATCTTTGCTAACAGTCAAACCAACTGATATCCGACCATAGGACGTTGTCACAAGAAACATAATAAAGATTTCCACCGCCGAGCAATGAAATGTTACTACGATATTTAATGTAAATAGGTTCTATGGTGGATCAGGAATATGTTGGTTTAAAAGCAATTCTCTAGGCATTTGACGTTCTTTGATGAATATGACGTAGAGGAAAGTACACCCAAGCCTAGAGCCCGGGTTTAGTTTTCGCATATCGTTAGACATTGAAAGGCTTTAGAGGAGCTGTGTCGCTATCAGCGACATGATGTAACGCTCAGACGTGTTTTATCAAATTCCAAATCCATTTAATCCGGGCAGTAAACGAAAATCTTTCCCCGGCCCATCACACAGTTCTGCGTCACGATCCAACTACATATAGTATAACCGGCAATAACCTTACTCATTATCCTTTACGACGGGCTAATGCGAGTCCGCCTAACATCTAGAGTCGCCGTATAAAAAAGGAAGCGTCCGCGGGCGGCGGTCGAGAGGCGCACGCGTCTGGAAAATCATTCGATCAATCCGACCGTTCGGATCGAACGTCAACCGTCCTGGAAGTGTTCTATTTTCAAAATGTTCTCCAAACGAACTCGTTAAGTGCCAGTGCTAAAGTAAACTTTTGTTTTTATAATGTGCGAGAGAGTTCGGTTGAAACGATTTTTTTAATAGGAAATTAATAGAAGACAATGGATTGTACGGATTTTAGACTGTGATTGTTAATTGTTAAGTCAATTTGGTTGTGAATTAAACTTTTATTTAATTTATTGGAGCGTTTATAAGATAAGTTGTCAAGATGATGTCAAAGAAGCAACTCGCGTGCATGTTGGCACTGCACATCGTGTATCTGTTGGTGGGAGCAAGTATCTTCTACCACATCGAGAGTCCCGTGGAGTTATCCCAAAGGGCAGAAGAAAAACTAGAAAGACTTGAAATCCAAAGTAAGTTCATTAACAGTCTGGTAATTGCGTTAAGTATTCGTATCGGTAGGTGGCCTTAAACTACATTAGGCATCCTACATTTCCATGCAAGTAAACTGCAGTCTACCTTTGATACATGTCCACTTGTGGATATCACCAATAAAACAAACTTTTAACCCCAGTATTTTCTTAAGAGTGTGATTTTTCTTTTTATATTAGTCACCTTAAGTCGGTTTTTCTAGTTTTTCATATTTATCCTTAACTACCAAACTTGCGCGAGATCACTTTTAAGGATAAGACCACCTTTTGTCTTCCTGCCATGAACTCTTCCAGTAGTGACACCTTCGATCTTGACTTGAATAAAAGGGAGAAGCAAAATTTCAATTCTTGAAATTAAACGGTAAAATTTTGTGTTCAATCTCTCACGATTCTACTAAATATTAACAGTTACATTACATCAGAACTTCAGAACTCTGTTTTAACTGTAACTGAATAAGCAATACTAGCAACCACGCCAACGATAAATTCAGCGTAAAATACTCTAGAGTAGAGCGGAACAAATACATTTTCCGATACATTTACCGTTAAATTTTTATTCACTACGTGTAACCAGAAGCTAATCAGTGATAAGTGAATTAAATGCAGCGAATGCACTTGACGTACTATCTGACCACTTACCCTACGTATACTATAGTGATGCAACTAGGTTTCGCAACGAATTACTTACCTATCGATCTAGCAAATCTAGTTGTATTTCCGTAGAAGGAATTAACTGGTAAAGGCATTTTAACGGTGGCATAAAGCATGTTTTAATGATATTTGTATTTGACATTTGTTGTAAATATCTATTTGATTTTATTTGTTTATCTACAATTAAGTATCTTCACTTGTGAACTTCAAGAATTTGCAAGTCGAAATTTAAAATTATCAGCAAAGCAATTATTACCTATACCTATTTGACCAAGAACTGAAAATTCTGACCAACGAAACTATTAAATGTTAATTAATACTCTAAATCATTAAAATAGACTTTAGAATCAAACTGAATTGGTCTTTAAGCAGAATTAATTACTATTAAGTACATAGTAAATTAAGACATGACAGCCAAACAAGCACAATGCCACTGTCAAAATAAAGTGTTGTGGGTACAACCCGCGAGTTTACTTATCGATACGATTGTCTTTAAACATGAAAAACCTGATAACTACAGTTTATGAGTGTTCTACGAGTGCTTTTGGAAAGACCATCTTTCGAAAAAGAAAGTGCCGCAAGGATCATGGTGTATTAAAGTACATATAAATAAAAAAATAATTTTAAACAAAAAAAACCGACTTCAAATTAGCTTTATCCTGAAAGGAAACTTCTGTTTATGTACTGCACTGTCTGATTTAGAACCCTCTAAACTGTTAAGTAAACCCCACGATGAACGAGCATTAGCAGAAATGCAACGCTTGAGAAGCAGCAGGCCTGGCTAATTACTGAAACTATAATTTTCAGTCTGCAGGTGCATTCAGTATCGAAAAAAATATCTTTTAACTCCTAAAAATTAAGGAGTTGACCTTTCATCATCAGCTCAGTCATTTTTTTTACTGCCAAGCGAAAAATGTACTAAAAACATTACCTGTGCCTATAAAATTTGAGGGTTGCCCTCGATTTCCCGCATATTCCATCATCAGGTCAAGATATGCTGACAATCGGACGACCTGGAAACTATACCCTTTCAGACAAAAAAAGAATTTTCCAAATCGGTCCAATCGTCTTCGAGTAATCAGCGAATACATATAAAAATACTCTCCATTTCTTCCGTGGATGTCGCAAGAGGCGACTAAGGACATAGGTTAAAGTAAATTTTAGGCGACAGGCTATGAGGCTAGCAACCTGTCACTATTATACCTGCTAATTCAAAACCTACAAAAAATGTGCTAGAAGTGGCCACGAAGCGTGTCATAGACATAGTTTTGTCTATGTAGCGTTTTGTGTGCTCTGCCTACCACATTTAAGAATACAGGCGTGATTGTATGTAGGTATGTAAGTATGTACAAATGTAAATTTGGACTAAAATGCCCGAATGCCCGTTGATTTTTTTTTTTAAGGATAATTCAAAAACTACTAGTTAGATCTTGATGAAATTAAAATGGGACCAATGGGAAGCCATTTCCAATCAAACAAAAAAAAAACATCGAAATCGGTCCACCCGTTTAGAAGTTCTGAGGTAACATACATGAAAAAAAAATGATAAAAAAAAAAAAATACAGCCGAATTGAATACCTCCTTTTTTGAAGTCGGTTAAAAATATACATATTTTTTACACAAACAAGTGATCCGACCAAACGACTTATTCACAATACGGTCATAATTTGCACTTACTTTTTATACCTGCCACATTTACTCTTAAAATTATGTTTTCATCCGTTGCAAAAACTTTTTTAAATGCCGGATTTGATCAGTTTTAAATAACAATTTTCAAGAACACAAAAGACAAGACCGTGACGTCGCGTTACATAGCCACTTTCGGTACAGTTTTTTGGTTTAAAGTTAGATAAACTAAATCTATAGAAGTGACATAAATACCTTAAATTACTTTCCTAGTTCGCCTCTGACATCCGCGAAAAGACACGGAGAAATGAAATTCTAAGCCCGACGCTTTATTTCTGCTCTACTGAAAAATAATAAATCACACAGCCTTAATGCTTCTCAAGTCAAAATGTATAAGTAAGTAATTAATTTCACTAACTATTTTCCCTATTGAACACTAATCAAACTAAGATAATACAATATTTTCTACCGCGGTATCCATCTCTTGTTCTACAAGTACATTTCCTAAGAGCTGGACTAACTTTTCCCATTTCCGCAACGAACTACATTCATCAAGTACGTGATAAGTCCATTGTGTGATTATTTCCACGCCGTATAAAAAACACGCTACAATTGGCAACGATCAATTGACAGAGCCGATCCACAATTATCTCCTAGCTTTAGAATGGCGTTTTCTGCACGGACTGCTTCTTTAGCACGTGATGTTGTTTGTTGTCTGTTTTAGGAAAATGTTGATCACTGTCTCTCTATGAGAATAAATGATGCTACATCAAAATCAAGGGAATAAACGTACAAGTATCAAAAGAAACTTTTGCGAAAAACCACAGAAAGCTTCAAGAATAAGACCCAATAAATTTATTTAATTTAATACGACGCTGGAACGGCTAATTGACTAACAAGCCATTTTTGGGCAAATTGAGTTATATATATCGTTGTAATCAGCGAATTTTTCTGCGTCTAATGAGCCAGGTTTAGAAGAAATCGGAGTACATTTTTGGCTTGTTAGCAATTTAAAATAATGCCTTTTTTTAGAAACTCATGGGCTAAAAAGCCAATAATTTATCACATTTTCAAGAATGTGGTCGTTAGTCGAACATAATATTTGATCATTTTTATTAAGTCATTTAGGTTACCGTTATATAAATATCCATTGGTTTGTTACCAGTTTTACCTGAACTGACAAAAATAATCTGTGCACGTTAGACCTTTTTCCTAGCCTTAAGTTGATTGAAAATTGCACGTTAGCCGTTTATCACCTCTGGCAAATATATCGACGTTGGAATGACTAATTGACTAACAAACATCAGCATTGTCGTCCTCTTCGTCAGATTTCATCAAGATATCTGCAATGTTTTTGTATTGTAAGTGGTATTGCGTTGGAAATATATTATCGTCTCCCATACAGCAATAGATGGTGTTTTATGCCTTTGTTTATGTTCGTATTGGTTTGAGTAGTTTCTTAAAGCGTTTTTTGGAGATTTTATGTAGATCGTATTATTCAATTGAGCTACTTATCCGTACCAAAATATTTTATAATATTGTTTGTTAGGTGTTTTTCCAAGTTTAAAAAAAAAAAATTGTCTAACGTGCAGTTTATTCCGAAACTACGTAAGATTTATAAATATAAAGGTAATACGTTTATAGATATTAATATTACAATACAGTCTTCCATACATCGCTTTTTCATACAATGAATAGAAAACAAGTTATGATTTTTTTCCCAAATAAATAAACTTTAAACGGCTCTCCTGTAAAGTTTGCAAAATGGCTCGTTAGTCAATTAGCCATTCCAGCGTCGAATGCATAAACTCTAACCTCCCGCAAATCTCCCGCCTAAATGTGACAGCTACTAAGTACACACTTTTTCACGGTTGGTGGCGCGGGCAAAGGATAAAATGGCATTCAGTCACCAACAGTGATGAAAATTTACGTACCCAGAAAAAGTCTTTTGCTGAAGTTCTTTTAATTACCAAGATACGAGAACAAACTCAAAATTCAATGAAGTGATTAACTAGGTATAGACCTTTATGGATTTTATGCATAAGTTTTGGAGCAACATTAGGTAAATAAAATTAAATAAAAGCATAATGCAAAATATTTATCTTTGCGCACAATTTGCAGCACATTTTAAGCAACTGCATTATAAAAATGTTTATAGTCTATAGCAAATTTAAGCGTGATCCTTCCTGGGAAAGAGACGCGTCGGCGGGGGCAAGATAGCACGTCATAGCGACGAATGACAACGCGTCTTATATCTATGGTCTATTCTTTTAGGTATTTAAAAATATGTAAACAAACAATGCCAACCCGACAAAGTCAAAAATCACGAAAGGTATGTGTTGCTACATTTACTTAATTTTCAGGTAAAAACATTATGCTAGCGATCAATGCCAAATATAAAAAAAATAAGTTGCTTGAGTTTTACGCAGTGGCTAACGAATAACGAAGTAGCCTTTTAAATATTGTTATGCAAATACTAACTTTCTTATGTTCTGGTGTTTCGTATTTTAGTTTTTTTTATATCCATTTAAGTACTCGTAGTAAGTATTGGCCTAAAAACCATCTCACCTTTTTGTTGTGCCTAGGTAGGTACTCCCCCCATTCGTAACCCAACTGCCATCACAACTTTACATTTATACTTTATCGTCCAAAGTTAATAGTCTAGTTTTCCAAAAAAATAAGTGAAACATCAGTAAAAAAATCAATGAGCAGGAACTAAATGAATGAATCCATACTAGCACGTAGGTTTTCATCAAAACAAACCGCCATTTACCCAGACAATAAAAATAGGCCAACAGAATGGAGTCGAATCAGCCTTCTGCTAATTCTACAGAAAAAATGGCAGTCAACAAGCGTTTTCACGAGTTAATAAGACCCGTCAAAATCATAAATGACACGTAAACAAACAATGTTTTCAGTGTCTAATAAAACAGTCCCAGACGCAGTGTTTTGTACGTTTGTTCTCAGTACTCAGTCATACTATTATTTTTATACCATTAACATTTGTTCATTATACGCAAAACAGAGCTGAAACAATTTTCTCGAGGAGATGCATATCTGCCTTGGTAATTTAGGTATGTTTTTAGGTGTCTGGATTTCTTTGAAACTTCACTGCAAATGAAAGTAAAAGTAAAAGTATCTATGACTCCCCTAGGTGGAAAGCCGGGCATATACAGTTGCAACATTTTTTCCACCAACAAAAACGGCGACTTATGTATTTCTCGTTGCAATTTAGCTACAGCTTTCAGCGGCAAGTGCAATTTCAAAGCCCTGTTTGTATCGTTTGTCAAAGAAACACGTCAGTTTTTTGCTGTATTTAAATCGTTTAAAAATGTAGAGCGTTTATTTTAACTGTTTGACACACAGTCTTTGTTAAACTCTTTGTCTTAGTCTTCGTAGTTACAAACGTAGTCAGCAACAAAGATCAATAATCTAAATTCAAAGTAGACGTTCTTATGGCCACTAGATTAAGGTCGTCTTTACATATTCTAGGCACTTTTACGTGTCGATATCTTTATTTTTGACTGTACCGTACTAATTTCAATATTTATACAAAAGTTGACATGCATCTCCTTTCCCGTGATCTATGATATAGAAAATATGGTTTGTTATGAATGAGCAACGGGTTTTTTTCTAATTGATATGTTTTGTTTGACTTCTACGTCATAATGGTCTGTTATAAATTTAAGAGCGCTCAGTCCATATCGGGCACTCGTAAAGCAAAATCTAGGTAGGTCAGTAAACATTTTTTTGTCAGAAATTTTTAAATAAATTACATACCCTGTGTCTAGTGTCACGAGGTACATTTTAGAACGCTTGATTGACAACGCACCTGCATTCTATGATGTTGCAGGTGTCGACTGTAACGATGGTATTTATAATTATTTTATTGTCATCAGGTAACCTACAGAGTTGCTTGTTTTCCTTCCTTGTGGCAAAACCAAATTCTTAAATTGAATATCTTTAGATTAAAAATAAATTGAAAAAGATCTATTTATCTTTCTCTGAATGGTGTCAACACGTCTCAATTTCCAAATAGGTTTAAACGAGGTATGCTTTAGGCGACAAACTAGCAACCTCTCACTATTATACCTTATTCGTCTATGTTTAAACCAAAAATCGTGCAGGGAGTGGTTAGGTACGTAACAGGAAATAGTCATGGTTTTGTCTCTGTAAATCGTTTCGTGTGCACTGCCTATTCCATCATATGTACATGACGCCCAAACTCAATTCTTAATTTACAATATAACTTATGTACAGCAATCCGTACTTCATTTTATTCTTTGGAAATAAAACACTGTCCGAAGTAACGCAGAATAATCACAATGCTTCATACATCCTGCAGAGGTTTTCTTTTAGCAGTCAGTCAATATAATCGCTAAATGGACACCGTTAATTACTTATTGAATCTAGCATTGTTTCCCATCCGATGATGACAGTGTCCCCTTCTTTGTCGCACTTACGTATACAGTTGAGTGTATGAAAGAGAGGAAGCACCCAATGACGATCGACTCATTAACGCTCGATTGACATCTGTTCTATTTTACACATTTTTATGAAACTAGTAGTGTTTGCAAGGGCAAAGAATATTTCTTTTGTAAATTACAAACTGTGCAATAGGTTAACTAGATCTGAACATAACTTTGTTTCGCCTAAGTCTCTTTAAGTTTTAACTAAACGTAATGATCTAATAATGTTGATCTGTGGCAGCTATGTTCATTGTTTAAAACACATTTACTTCAATTTGTTGGCCTATTAGTTAAATAGAAGATATTTAAAAGCTGTTTATTTTGTGCTGTCCATTCTGAAGCCACAAATGCACCGCGCATCAGAATCTCTCTGCGTCTACTTGAAAATGCAATCATTCAAATGTTAATACAATAATCAAGAAACAAGCATTTACAATTTTCACTTGAAACATCGTAAATATGTTTCGCGGCCATAACCTGTAACGACATAGTTAACATTCTCTGAAGATTTCGCATCATTTTAATCGTTTTTGACGTCTGTCTTTACATTCGAAAAGCGTGTGTTTAATGCGGCAATTTGAGACTAAACGATTCAATGGTCACATGACAGTAACGTGGGGGAAATTTTAACGCCGTGACTGTCGTTGTTTATCGATACTTCATCATCACCATCACAATCATCATTATCCTCATCAACATCATCTATGACTATATCTACAACTAGAAAGGGAAGAAAAACTAACGCATCTCATACGCTTACATCCATCAACACACGAACAATTGATAAAGTTACAGCAAGCCTTCATGCAGAGTTACAATTACTCACAGAGTACGAAGTATTCGGCTATGGGAGTAAATTTGATTCTATACATCAAGCGATTGGTGGTCAGTTTTTTCTAGTTGGCAGGTCATCAACTGCAATCCCCCAAAAAATATTATCATTTAACGTTAAATAAGGGATGATGATGCAAAACAACAGAATTAAAAACGTACGATTATTTTAAAATTTTCAAGTTTTCTAAATTCTTTGTCACGCGTTTCTGAAACTTCAGTCGTACAGAATAGTTAAAAATGGAACTAAGAATCTCTTACAACTGTCATTACGTAACTTACATTAAATTACCCGTTGACACTTGAATCCATGACGTACTTCATTACCAAGAAACTTACGTTAATTCAGTTCTCACAGGAATAAATTCTTCGCTTTTAATTTCCCTAAACATAATAGAATCCTGTTTAAAATGTTGAATGTAGGTATTAGGCATACGTATACGCACGTAATTATGATTAATTTTGTTAGTGACACATGGTAGTTGGTAGTTCTGACTTAGCGTAATGGCTTAAACATACGTGAGTGTACTCAGAATGCCTCGTTAGCCAAAGTCTACAGACCACTCGTTGGGTAGCAGCTACTCCTTTACGGATCGAGAATTCCGGTGCCAAAAGACAACCGAGAATGGTAGCTTTTCAGGGCGCTTATTGTAATTAAAACGGTTATGAATCGATAACAAGTTTTAACAAGTTTGCGAATTATCGCGAAATTGTATGGAAACTGAGACAGCGCCTCCGAGCGGCACTTTTGCACAACTGCCGCGGTCGAAATGTCTCCGTACATCCTTATTAATATTATAAATCGGAAAGTGAGTTTGTTTGTTTGTTCCGCTCTCACGCCGTAACTACTGAACCAATTGCTTTGAAATTTTGTAGACGTAAAGTTAGAAGTCCGGATTAAATAATAGGATACTTTTTATCCCGGAAAAATTGATGTTCCCGAGGGAATATTCGCTTTATACCGCAATATAACCGAATTCCACAGTTAGGCTATAAGTGGCAATTAGACTTGAAGCAGTCATGGTGTCTGTTGTGTCACGAGTGCTCTACCTACCCGATTTGACGTATCACTTTTTGAATGACATAGGAAATTAGTCATTTCGCATAACCTTTTTACATTAAATGTCGTCATAAACGTAAACTTTATACCCATTTCGACGACAGACAAGGAAAATATTATGTAGAGCACCAGAATAATGTGTTGTTACCTACAGGAAACAAACACGGATATAAAAATTTAATTGCTTGAAACCAACTTACTATGCTTTGGACACAGGAAAATTATCACTTCCAAATTTACGTAGCAATTGTAAGTTAGGCGTCTGTGTGACTGCTATCATACCACGGAAGTGGGGCGTTAAAAAAAAAGTGCTTTCCTTTTTTTTATTTGAGAAAAAAAATGGTTTTCCCTACTCAGATCAAGAGCACAATTGATACTCATAGTTTAAAAAAATCTCATTTGCCCAAGTTGGGTGACAGGCTGGGAGACGGTTCCCCTATTATCTAACTTTAAACCTAAGATTGTACTAAAAGAAGCTACGTATCGGATCATAGTCGTGGAGAAAGTAAAAGACTCTTTGTTGTACAAAAATAAAAATAATACCTAGAGATAAGTCGCCAATAAAAAGTACAAAAGGCGGACTTATTCCATAGGGACCGGGGCAAGGATTGAGCTAAGAGTGTATGCTGTCTAGAGGAGGCTATAAAGTTGACAAAGACAAATTCAATGAAACTCGGAAATTTCTAGACTTGCATTGAAATTCTGCATCGCCCCGAGGAAAACATAAGGATAATACCGGTCCAGCCAAACGTCCTAGGCAAGCTTTGGCACTGATCAGAATGCAAATCATCCGTTTCCTCTTCAAATATAATAAACAATGAGATTTCGAATTCTACCGCGTTCCGCCTTATTTTCGTGACCGGCATAAAAGGACTCTGTGAATCTAGGAAGAAGTCGATAGACAGATGAACAAATCAATGGATAAATTTGTCTTCTTTTGACCAGCAACTGACTTTTAGGCCACCTGTTGGAAAGTGAAGGATGAACTTGAAGATATATTATTACTCATAGGTCACAATATCCCTTGACACTTAGTGCATGACGAAGCAAAGAACATCTGTCCAGGACTGCTCAATGTTCTGGCAACAAAGTCGTGTAATGGGGTTTACTCTTTGGCAGCTGAACTGAAGGAACATAGACAAGCTAATTTTTTTGAGATGCTGGTTCTAAAATCAAATGTAACGGTTGTCCTTCTGAGGGTCAATGAATCTTAAATGATTAATACAGCACAGATAAGGAAATGTCAGTTCAAGGCAACTTGGCACGATGTAACTTTAATCTGCTTACGTTTAAAATCATGAGGGGTAAACTAATTATAAATATTTTCACGATTATTATTGAATATGATATATCCTGCGAATGATCTAAAACTAGCAAAGGTAGCAACCATTAAGATTGGAAAGTGACGTCAATAGGTAGGTACTTCATAGTTAAAACTGCAAAGAAAATTTAATTTCTGGTGTGTACATTGAATATGTCGCATGGGTGACAATTTTCAATATAAACATGGCCTTAGTCGAGTCGTGCTTTCAGAATTAGGCTGATTAGATGTCGCCAGTAAGTAATAGGTACCTACGATTACTAAGTTCCTGGTGACAATGTTGTTAAATGTAATAAATGAGGAAAAACTGAACAACAAAACAATTAATTATTTCATTGACGCAATGTATCTTAAGATGGTTTCAAAATTTAAGGTAAATGGCCGTTCATTGCGGTTAAAAACTAACTCTAGTTGACGAGGAAACAAAATGACGAATGTTTATATTTCCATTGTTAAAAAGCACTCGACAAATTTAATTCAGGTGACTTGACATTGCTGTGACGATTTTACGATTAGAAATCACGTAACAGGCGATTGATAGAACCCAAGTATCTAACTCAAGAACGTCACGAACTCGATAAGTGGACGCGTGTGACAAAATACGAAAAAACGAAAATTTTATTACGAAAGACTTGTTTGACAAATGAAGCTGGCAACGGTTTGTCATACATATACCTACTCAAGTATGAATAAAGTATTTTTAATGCATGAAGATAAATCGAACTCAGAAAATGCATATAGTGTTGAATGTCGCCAAATTGAAGTGGGACTCGCCGCGACTACTGCATGCATCTGAACAGCTTGGCGAAATTATCACTGATTGGGTTACATGCGACAGGCTTAAGAGAAGAGGGCGGGACAATTTCGACATTGCGAGTCTGACTGGCGAGATTTAGCCTAATAATCAAGACAAGAGAAAAGAAAAGTGGAGTAGCTGTTAAAAAACAAGATCAATTAAAGAAGATAATTTCAACATTTCTCTTAAAACTAAATTTATAAAATCAAGTGGATTTTTTTCTGTAATGATCGGTCATGATTAATGTATGCAAAACATACCTAACCTCATTCTTGTATTGGAATATTAATTTACTATTATGGTAAGTTGTAAATAAACAGTTAACAAGCGAGACGACCTGTTTAGACATCAAGGAGCTAACGTTGACTTTTCGTCACGAGATATTATACCTGACCTTAGATAAGTATAACTTTTGTACATCATGGATCACCCTTGCAATAGAGCTTTGTGCATAATGACGTTATTGATTCTAACATCACACCACCATCTCATTGATACCAATTGGTAAACTGTAAAACTTGACTCGACGGTCGGTTATGTGTTTCCTAATATTGCAGATGAGTAGAAATAAAATTTACAGTTATATGTTGTATGTGAAAGTCATCAAATTTCATGGCAGAGTCATCAAAAATGCAACGGATAGAGATAAATGAGATCAAGAGTGACAGGTAAAAAACGACAGTCGATATAATGTAAATATTTAATCAAGAAAACAAAAAGACTTTTAAAAAAAATCAATTAACAAACTTAAGACCACATAAATCGCCATATATTCATACATACATACATATTCTCACGCCTGTATTCCCATGAGGGTAGGAAGAGCACATGGATTCAAAAATCCAGCGCCACGTCTATCAAATTCAGGGTAACCAGATGATAAAACGTGATATTGCGGTGACAGGTTGCTAGCCCATCCCCCACAATACACTAACCCTTTCCCAAAGTCGACTCTTACGACACCCACGGGAAGAAAAGGGGAGGTGCTATTCTAACACGACACCACACGGGGAATAAATCGCCAAAGTGTATTTTATCGAAAAACCCACATCCGACATCATGCAACTAACTATTTAGCCAACAATTCTCGTGTTCCGTATACATTTTCATCTTTCTGTAAGTTAAGTATGTAATTGATTTTTGCAAAGTCCTTCGGTACGCTCTTGACAGTGGCTACGACCTTCGATCGACAATGGATCACCACAATACCGTAAATCGGTTTTATGTTCAAGTAATGGTGATCACCGGACAATGATGGCACTCCTTCCAGCCGCTATAAAGTCAGTCAATGGGACAATTGGAATTAAAAGTGAATAATTACTTCCGTGACCGCAGATGACCCTTTGATGTTATTTTAATACTGAAATTTAGATTTGTCGGGGATAATGCGAGCAAATGAATACCGAAAACATTTCTTATTGCAAGTTACATAAAGATGGTAAATTTGATTGGTGGCAATGTAGAAAACGGAGTTTTTTGTAACTGAAGCCAGGGGAATCTTCTAATCAAGCTACTTGAAAACATTGCCAATGTTAAGAGGCTACTTCATGGAACACTTGTTCTTGTTTGTTGTGATAAAGACATTCATTACTAAAGTAGATAGCAACTGGTTGAACTAGACATGTGTAACTCACGAATGAGTGATTCAAATGAACTAGTTCAGTAGATGTAGTCCACTCACTCACTCACTCAGTTTGGATCGAAACATATCTTCATATCTTTTAACTCACTAGCTCATCTGGCTCAATAACTCTTTTAACTCAGTAACTCAGTATGATACGAATGCTTCAACGAACTGCATGGTGGAGCGGAGCGACAAGAACGCTTTCGGGACACTTCGGTAAAGTTCGGTTTGTCGAAATTATCCGATTTAAGCTTTTGAATGGTGTGGTACCTACTATTCATTAATTTTGTTTAGGTATATAACTAAACCATATTAATCCATTTCTATGTACATCATTCATCTATTATCATGGATTAGGTATTAACTTATTTATTACGTATTTACGCATGAAGTATTATTTAATTTGCAAATGAGCTTCATCGGAAACCAAAAATCCCATCAAATTTCATTTGCAACATTTTTACTGCAACTTTTTTTATTTACTTTTCAATCTCATACAACTTACATTCATAAAATTCGTAAATAAAAGCTTGTAAACAAAAACAAGTAATGATTATTAGAGAGATGAGACGATAGTAATATTAAATCAGAGCAGAAAGAGTGATATGAGAGCGAGTGAGCCACGCGAGCCGTTGAGCTACTGAATTAGTTGAGCTACTGACACACGGCGGAGCTAGTGAGTTAAATGAACTACTGAACTAAATGAGTGATACATATCTCGGTGAGCTAAAGATACATATCACTCTTTTCACTTCAGTGACACATTCCGCGCATCGCTAAACTACGCAAGTAAATGGTTGATTGTTCACGTCAATCAACTATATTTCTATCCTAGTTTTCATGTCTTCCATTTCCATGCGTAAAATTTAAGAATTATGTGTAATTATTTTCGATATGCTAAAAGCAGATTAAGAAAATAGGTGATGTAGTTAACCTGAAACTTGATCCAAATCGTGAAATGGTTGTAGTTCTGTCTTTGTAACGTATGTTTTACGTACGTAAAATACATGCAAGTCTTTCAGTTATGTACCACAGCCTAGATTGATCAACTTTCATGCAAAATCATGTTTAGCTGTGTTTATCACTTAGCTTTCAACTCCGACTTTTTCGAGTAAACACAAACACTATTCTACTTTTTGCTCGAATTAAAGCAGTCAACGAATTGATTGTGATCTGGTCACCGTAAGAAGTCAACTTAATTTGTGTGGAGCAGCGCGTAAAATTGTCATTTGTCCAGTCAGAAGTAATTACTGCCCTATATTTAGTTTTTTGGCAGTTTTATCAACCGTTTTTGTTCGGATTGCCAGATAATTGTATTAACAAGTACTCAGAGACGTAATAGTTTGAGTTGGTTTGGTCAAACCGTGTCGGATTGTGATGGCAATGCCGTAGAGTTCAATAAGATGCATTTTAAAGAATTTGAACCATCCATTGCAACCGAATAGGAAAAAACAGCTGTTAACTAACTACTATAAATAAACAGTCACTGAGAGCACAGAGCTGTAAGAGTAGCTGTTGTAGTAACATAATAATGTTTAAAAAATACAAACATACAGACTTAAAATGTAATACGGTGGAGCACGGACACCATAATCACTTTGTCATTGTCATTAGTTTGATGACTCTGAATATTTAACACATGATGTGCCAAATGAAAAGAAATCATTAGTTTTAACGGTTGCTTATAAATGTACAGCTAATTTGTCTTGATGAGTCCAGCGTGATGGCATGCAAATTTCTAAGGCTCAAAATGTGCGCCTGAACATCGTCTTAACATTTCCTGATAAATGCGATGACGTCTGTCACAATTTTATTTAGACTTATATTTGTGTTACAAATTAAGTCGATGATGATGATAAGGATGAAATAGCTAATCTTACAAGCTTCAAACTTTTCTTATATTCGCAACTTCTACCCATATCAAGCACTAATATCTTTCCATTTCTTCTATGGATGTCGAAAGAGGTGACTAATCAAATAGGTTGAGCTATGTTTTAGTGACATGCTAGCAACCTTTCACTATTACTCAATGTTTCAACCTTAACTGTGAAATAGCTATGGTTTTGACTATGTAAAGTTTCGTTTCTTCTATTTACCCGATTTGGGAATATGAGCATAACGCATGTTTTTTAATGTATGCATGTATGTATCAAACACTAACAAGAGACAAAAATTATGGCCCTCAAGTGGATGTAATCCAATTTGAGCAATAGATGATTGATGTCCATGATTTTAGAAAAAACAAATTGTATAATCTCGATCTTTCTACTATTGCAGATCTCCTCTACGAGAATTACATTCCAAATGACCCTGATAAGCAGGACAGTATTCTCCGCAAGCTGTCAGACTACTGCGGCAAGTCCATGTTCAACTACACGACTGAAGACGCCGACCCGCCCTTCAAGTGGGACTTCTATCACTCCTTTTTCTTCTCCTACACCGTTGTCAGTACTATTGGTAAGTTTACTATTACCATTATCAATAAGGAGATCGCTGTGTAATAGAGTTTTATTTAATTTAACCAACGGCACATATATTGGAGTAATAGACTGAAAGACTTGATGTTCTGGGCTTGAATCCCCGCTAGGGTAGATTATCGAATGGAAATCACAAATCTTCTCAACTCGTTGTGTTTTCAGTACCTACTGCATAAAGGCATGTACTTGTGTACTTACATACCTGATACCAACTTAGTCTTTAATGTGTATTACATGTGTTTTTGCCTTGTTTTGTAACTGGGTCAACTGGTGTTAATTGTCCCAAGTTTTTTCATAATGTATGAACATTTTAAAAGATTTAAAATTTAAATTCGATATTTGTTTGATTATTTCAGGTTATGGCAACTTGGCGCCAACCACGCACCTTTCTCGAATCCTTATGATCTTCTATGGTCTCTTTGGAATCCCAATCAACGGTATCCTGCTCGCGAACCTGGGTGAATACTTTGGAATACAGGTAAAAATTCTTCAACGATTTGCTTATGCACTCGAACAAATTGATTTCAGACCCACTAAAGTACATGTTTATAGCAAACGTCAGTAAAACATTACAATGCTCGACAAAGGAAATCTTTGTTACGTTTATTGTGACATCGTTCTGTGGTGCGTCAATTCATCCATGCCTTCTTTGCGATACTCACTAAAATCAAGCCTACTGTTACTTTATAAAAAAAACTTGTGCCTTAAGTTAATTTTAGTTGAATGCTTGCATACTACAATACATCAGTTAATAAGATTATTAACGCCTTGATATATTATTAGCAAACACATACTATAAATACTTACATTAGCCAACACCTTTCACTTACGGATTTAAAAATGTTTTCCTTTCCTTTCCAGCTCATTACAGTGTACCGCAAATACAAAAGAAGAAATGCAAAGCGAGCCAACAACCTCGGATACTTCTTCCACAACCTCGGCATGTTAGGGCAAATCTTCCTCTACCTCGTGCCTGGTTTCTTATTCTTCATTTTCCTACCCGCTTGCATCTTCGTGGTCTTCGAAGGATGGGATTATGTTGCTGCAGTTTACTACGCTTTTGTCACGCTCACAACGATTGGCTTTGGAGATTTAGTTGCAGGTATGTTATGAAAAATTATTTACTGGGTATATAGTCCAATCACTTCTAAGCAACCCCCGTCCCGTGTGGTGCCGGGTTAGAATAGCACCTCCCCCTTTCTTCCCGTGGGTGTCGTAAGAGTCGACTCTGGGAAAGGGTTAGTGTATTGTGGGCGATGGGCTAGCAACCTGTCACTGCAATATCACGTTTAACCATCTGATTACCCTGAAAATGCTAAACGTGGCACTGGATTTTTGAATTCATGTGCTCTGCCTACCCCTCTTGGGAATACAGGCGTGAGAATATGTATGTATGTATGTACTTCTAAGCAATAAGGATACTTATTACTTACTGTGTCACTTTTGATTTGCTTTGTAAGACTTGTTTTCTGATTCTACATTGTAGGTAGGTATCCTATTGTTTATAATAGTTTATTTTCTATTTGGTTTAATGTAATACTTCCTTAAACTAACTCTCCGATCGGGGGGCACGGCAGTGCCCCCACCAAGTCGAGCGCAAAGCAAGCACTGCCGTACCATCCTTTACTGGAACCATTTCGCGGCATTTTCAGGCCCCTATTTGAGAACCTCTGGATAATACTAGGACGCTGAAATTTTCGTCATCTAGTGAGCTATAACCACATACTTAAAATCCAAAATTTCAAGTCTGTAGGTAATTCAGTTCCGAAGTTAAGCGAAAGCAAAGTTTCGCATTTTCGACACTCACTCACTCACTCACTCACTCACTCATGATCATCAAAATAGAACTGGTACTTCCCGTTAACTCAGAGAGCTGAAATTTGGTACATGGTTAGGGATTAACGGCTACATAAAGGGAAAAATGTAAAAACTAGGATAATCGAAGATCTGGAGTACCTGGTGAAAACACTAGAGCCCGACCAAACTACTACAGAGATCGACATACCTCCTTTCCAAAAAATATTCAACTTAGTGGGTCGCTTCATTTGATGTCAAAAATTTGAGGTCTGAAATATCTGATGAAGACCCTGAGCTGCTCTGGTACATAAAAAAATCGACTTAAATTGCAAAAATCCAGCGTAGAGAGACACATCTTCTAATTTAAGGAACGCGAATTTAAGGAATACGAAAAACTGTTCCTACTGTACGAGATCAAAACCGGACAAAAGAAAAGAAAGATAATTTGTTAATGAATAGGTATGCTCACGTTTCTACAAAAAGAAGTGAAATCCCATCAAAAACATTCTGTAAAAAAACTACCCAAGTCTCGTTGAAGCTGCTTGTTTATCTCTAAAAAGTAATGAAATCTAGACATAGTTGTGCCAAGTCTAAGGTTCCTTACTGCGATTTCTTTATTATTATAGTTAATGTTGTGTGACTTGGCCGTTGAACACTTTATACCAATTACCCATGCCAGTATGGGCTATTATCTCGCGTAAAAAATAAGGTAATTGCAACATTACATGTTAACAAAATTGACTTGTACCCACTAACGTATAAAAAATGTTCAACGGCCAAGGCACACAACATTAACTATTATAAAGAAATCGCAGTAAGGAACCTTAGACTTGGCACAACTATGTCTAGATTTCATTACTTTTTAGAGATAAACAAGCAGCTTCAACGAGACTTGGGTAGTTTTTTTACAGAATGTTTTTGATGGGTAGTATATACTTATTTTCATTAGTCAGTGACTGCATTTAATAACTTCTTACAAATATTTTATAACATTGCACTAAAACCTTGTATCATATTGATAACTTTGCTCTCTGTTTTCTTACAGGAACTATCAACAATGGTTTCGCAAACGGCTACTTCATCGCCTACCAAATATTCCTTATATTTTGGATCACGTTTGGTCTCGGTTACATCGTGATGTTGCTTGGCTTCATCACCAGCGGAATGCGATCAGAATCGGTCCATAGATTGGAGCAGAAATTCGCAAACCAGTTCAAATCGACCCAGAATAGGATATTGCAAGGCTTTACGAGAGATATGGCTGTGATAAGGAAGATTATAAACGAAGCCAACGTGATCAAACTAAAGGTGAGTGTGATCACAAAAAAGTAATAAAGCTAACGTCCAGATCACCTTTGCAAGGGAATTAAATTTAATGTAACTTTTATGGATATGCTAATGCAGCTGATTCTAGAAAATATGGGTTTAACTGATTACTAAAACAATGTTAACCATAGCAGTCTTGGATTACGAGAATCGTTTGTATGATGATACAATTTTAATGTTTTATTTATTTTAATACGCTGATTGAAGTGAACGTTAATGTGAATTCTGTGATAATGAATCCAATTGCGTATCACTTTAACTAAGTACCTGCTACAACTAGCGACTCACAGTGTATGAAACCCCTGTAATAATATTCGCATTTCTAAGAAATTAATCGCATTTTTTGTTTAATTTCAGCCCGTTTATGTGGATACAGCCCCACGTCTTGTTCGGAGTGTCAGTTGTCCAAATTTGACGTTTGACGTCGAACCAAGAGGCCCGGTAGTGAAAAGAAAGAGAGCCAATTCAGAGAACATCTACCTTTCCAGTCGAGATATACTTCGAATTCAATCTGACACTGATCTACTTGGAATAGACAAAGACAAGACTTTCTCTGCATCTGCTATTGTTAAGCCTGCGGAGTTGCTAGCAAGAGTCGTTAACGTCTTAGGTGGATTTGAACCACAACAACAAGAAAGAGGGGTTCATATGTTCAACGATGAAGAGATTTTAGCCAGTGAAAAGCTTCCAGTATTCAGCATCGGCCAAGATGTAATAAAGAGTTCCCCCAAGAGAACGAGGGCTTGCAGCGTAGCTGTTCCAAACTACAAGAAAGACTCCGTGCCGACAATAGATCACGACTTTACATGGACAAATGGAGAATCAGGTGACAAGTTTAGAAGAGAAGCCAACATAAGAACAGGAAAATTGTCTTTACCAGATGGTCGGATTATTGTACCTCCAGTGTCTGAAACTCAACCAAAGAGTATTTTGTCGAAAATATTTAGAAAAACCAGTGCTACCGACGACCCTGCTGATTATATTAAGAGCTCTATGAAAGGAAGAGTAAGCATAGCCCAAAGCATAAACGAAAATGTGAATACTAAACCTAGACGTGGCAGTATATTCCCATCATTTGACCTGAATCAAGAAGATGACTTAGCTAAGGCTTACAGAGAAAAGACTAAGAAAGGTCGGCGAAGCATTTTCCCAACGTTCGACTTTTCTGAAGATACTGACGAAGAAGAAGCTGCAATCAAGAAATATCAACAGAAGAAAAGACATAGCATATTTCCGACGTTTGATTTCAGTGAAGACTCGGATGAAGCCGCCGGTAGAGCCTATAGAGAAAAAACAAAATCAGGAAGAAGAAGTATCTTCCCTACTTTTGACTTTAGCGATCCTGATGAAGATATGGCTAATCAATATAAAGAAAGCACTCGACGAGGGAGACGCAGCATTTTCCCCTCATTCGATTTTAGTGATCCCAAGGACGATGATGATGACACACTGGACGAACAAGAGATACAAAAATATCAAAACAGAACCAAAAAAGGACGACTTAGTTTATTCCCAACATTTGGGAAGTCTAAGAAAAATGACGAAGATGACACGATACCTGATAATCCAGATGACACAATAGACGAACAAGAAGTCCAAAAATATCAAAACAGAACCAAGAAGGGACGACTTAGTCTGTTCCCAACTTTTGGAAAAGCAAAGAAAAATGACGAAGATGACGTTATGCCTGATAATTCTGAAGAAGTCATGGATTATCAGAAGAAAACAAGTCGTGGCCGACTCAGTCTATTCCCAACATTTGGTAAAAACAAATCTGAACGCCCAAGCACATCTAGCGATGCGCCAAGCGACCTCGAAGCAAGCATTCGAGAATATCAGAAACAAATAGCCCGTGGGCGTAAAAGTTTGTTCCCTGATGAAGACCAAAATTCTTCGGACAGCCGACGCGGCAGCTTATTTGACAATGACTTAGAGCGATACAAACAGAAAACTAAACGGGGTCGAGGAAGCATGTTCGATCCCGATGTTAATTTATCTAGTCTTCCACAATCTGAACAAGTAGAGGTTTTAGAACAAACAAGCGTAGCCGACTTGCTGCGAGCTCTAGCCGTGCTAGAAACGGCAGTTCCTGGTGGTGCAAGTAGTGTCCCAGAATCCACAGGAATTTTAGAGCTATTATCCCAGCCACAGCCCGCTGCGGCACGAAGGCGAGGTTCAATAAGGCCAGACTTTGTGTTGCCTCCTATACCAACCAGGCCTGAACCAGCTGAAACTAGTGATTCTGCTGGTCCTAGAAGAAGGAGAATATCTGGGAGAGGTAACGCTCCGCAGTTCACTCCTACCTTAGCCACGGTGATGGCTGGTGCAGAGTTACAAACGACTGCAACCGCAGCAAGGGAGTCACGTATGAATATGCTGACTCAGCCTCCACCTCCTTACACGGAGACAGCTGATGAACCTCTGCAGCCGAAAGTTAGGAGGTATTCCCCCGCCCCTGCTGGGCCAGGCCGGTCCAGCGGGCCAGTTCCAAGACTGTTTTCTCGTATTCGCAAAGAGAGTGTTGCCAGTATAGAGGAAGCAGACTCCAGACGCGGCAGCCTCACGGACGTAGTGATAGACAATAATAAAGACAACACGTAACCCAGTGCCTTAATAGTACAATTTAATATTTAATTTATTTAACTTTAAGCTCTGAACTAATTTAAAAAATATAAGCCGTCCAAATATTGCCTTTGTGTTTTTACTAATTTCAATATCCCTATAATCCGATGCTACTTACGACTGAAAATTCCATCATTTATTTCAGTTTTATTCTTTAGTTGTTAATAGGTAAATAATATTATAATTCCTTGAATTAACGAGGGACTTTCCAAACAAGCATTTAATTCTATTTCATTGTGATTTATACAGTTACCTACTCATTTTCTTACTGCTTACTACACGGTTATTTTATACCCTGCTCAGGTAGGTATTTTCAATTTTTTCTTATACCTACCATAATTGATGACGATCACGAGACGAATACGCAATTATGAGAATCTGAGCAATGTTTTCTTATTGTTTATTTACTGTATTTAATCAAATAAAAACAAGAAGTTAGATACTGATCAGCGATTATTTGTCTGAGCATACAAACGATTTAGATGAGTAATTTTCTCCCTTGTTTAATATTTACTCGACGGAAATAAATCCAAGGGAAACTGCCTGTTTCTTCTTTAATATTTTATCAGGAAAAAAGGTAAAAACAGCAAACACAGGAAATAAATGATTATGTTTTAATTAGTATCTCCACATAAACTCATTTAGTCTTACGTATACTTGCTATAAAGGTACATATATTTAGTCATTACACTAATATAGTGTAGGTTCTTATAGCGAAATAAATAGCTAATATGAATCCAAGCATATCAACAATTTCAGTTCAAACTAAACAATAATTTGACAATAGAAATTAATTGCGAGTCCCTATACTAAACATGAGTATTCGAAACAACTTAGCGACAATACCGTCAGGTTCATAATACTTAATATTTACAAGTAAAAAACAATGTACGTCCTTTAGATTACAATTTACATAAATTGACTTCAATCTGCCAGCCAAAGCCAAATGAGCATCGAGATGCAGGATTGGATAGAATGCGCTCAGCACGGATCCATCTGAGACTCAGCGCAGTTGATTAGCATCAAGTTGCTAAGCTGTCTTGTGTTACAGTCTTGTCTATGCTAGGGTTTGTGAACGAGGGATCATTTTCATTGATAACTGTCTCGAAGATTGATATGAGGTTATCGATCCCTATGAGGTAGCCGTCTTCGTGGTTGCCAACTTTCCAGGCGGAGGCGTGGTCTATGTTGACGTTGTCGGGAACTGGAACAGTCTTAGCGAAGTCTATCATCCAGATGGAAGCCCGACGCTTATCGTGGACGAAGAGGAGGGAACTGCCAATGAGCTCGTGGGTACGGAAGAAATGGGATTCCACTAGCGTTGCGCGAATGTTCTTTAACCTCTCAAGGTACCGGGCCTGAAAGTAAAGAAACAACGTTAGAAAAGAACAGGTTTTTAGCGCTAGGTTTATTGACAGGGCAATTATGATCGGTGTGATAAATCGGTAAGCATCTAGCAGATGTTGATTTCCAAACGTGAGAATTAAAGCTGTGTCGTAGTTACTACGCTGGAAAAGGTACTTTGGTAAAGCAAATTGCATACTACATTATGTAGGTGTTTAACAGTTAGAAACAAATGACTACTAGGTTTATATGTTCCTTAAAAAGATGTAGCTATAAAAGTAAAAATCTCAAACAGAAGTAACGTAAACTTCAATGATTTGTGCTATTGTAAATAGAACCGAATGGTTTCAAAGGTAGAATTACTACGTATTCAAGGAAGTTACCTACAAGTTCAATTTGTTCAACATGTTCATGTATCATTTTCGAAGCCGATCGAATAGTCCAGTGGTTGAAAAACCTTGTTAGGCATCAAGATTAAAGTCTATATTCGAATCCTGCTGGGCTATATTAGACCTTAACCCTGCCGGTTGAGACAGATATCTTTTTGTGATGATGATTATTCTGTTTATTTTTGATTCGTGAGTAGGTACTATATGTATGAAGTGAAAGTCATGCCTAAATTGGAGCTAGGTAAATTCTTATGTATTTGTCTCATGATACATGTACAGTCAGCAACAAAAATCACACAAACATCCTTATTGCTGACTGTAGGTACCAACATTTATTTTTATTCAATGTATTCTTACCGGAGCATTAGGAAAACTGCTAGTGAAATCCTTGAACGCCTCCACAATTTGGTCTCTCGTCTTCGTCGTCTTGAAGTCTTTGGAGCTGGTGCCGTCAGCCTTCTTCACGCCGTCTACCCTGAAGCCCAAGGTCGAAGTGGAGCTGATGGTTTCCCGCCAGATCATGTACCGGGGCTTGGTCACTCCTTTGCTTCTGTGCTCTTCGTCCGAAGGTGCCTTTGGGTCTATTTGTATCATCTTCTCATACATATCCTGGAAGGAAAGAAGGTTGAAGGTTAGACTAATGTCAGTTCATTTCTGTCCGCGATTGGGTCTGCACAGGATTAGATATCTACTTGAAGGTTACATAGACGAAATTATGACTATTTCACGTTTTGTAACAAGAAAAAAAAGTAATATGAACTAAAAAAAGACCAACTGCATCGACATAAATTTAACGTTAAATTGCTAAAGGCCAGTTGATTCTCAAATGTTTTGCGTCCGTAGGAAAAAAAGCTACTTATTTGTGCCTCTGTGAATTATTACCGGGGGGATCTGTTACGCTCTCTACCCGGTAAATGTTTAGGGCGGAGCGGAGCACGAATGGGGCGGTACCACCCGAGATGGGGAGAACTGTTTGGTACACTTTGAAGCATAGCTAAACATCTACTGTCATGCCAAAAGATTATTGGACTCTCAGCCCGTGCAAGCGGGACAGTGGAATGGAATTATATTAGAATTAGAATTAAAATAAAGAGAAACGGGTTTGTGTAAAAGTGTAACCTCAGCGTAATGATTTTGAACAAGTGAACGTTATGCAGAATTGCGTACCTAGTATAGAAAAACAATGACTATGAAGAATAGCCCGATACCTCCTACGTATACTGGTACAAATTAAAATTTCCAGATTTTTGGTTTTTTGTATTGTTGTGATTAATGTGTCATATTAATAAGCGATTAAGTGGGGTCAATATTCGGGAGAATAGTGAAAACGTAGAAATAGGATTGTATAGACGTAATGACACTGACAATGAAGAGTAACGTATGTGAAGAAAGGCTATTGTGTGGGATCAATATTGAGTGGAATCGCGAATAGAAAAAAAAACAAATGAATGTCAAATAATCCATGCCAAATGCAGCTTGGCTAATAGTCGACTAGACTTTAGTAAACAAAAGACAAGCACAATAAAACTTTAGCATAATGATTTGATGTTATTTTCGCTGTTATCCGGATCGTAACTCGTTCTTGACTTTTATGTGCTTTGTTATTTATAAACATTAGATAATGAAGCTATTTATATAAATTAACAATTACAACGACGGACGTCACTGCATTAATCGGCTCGCTGTCAGCTTTTGAGGTCAATAAAGAAATTATGAATGATAAAGTGAATGAAAAACAAGTTTCTTCAATGGTTAATAGTGAATAAACTTCTCTGTGAGGTAACCTTTTAACTGGGAATTGGGAGGCATCGAATCTACGCATAAGAGTTACTTTAATAACATTACTTTGATAAGGTTCAATAATAACTTAACAGAAACAACTGAGGTCCGAAAAGCTGACAGCTTCCTTGGTCAACTCATTTATCATCAACAGCGGGGAAATTTTGTGCTTAGTGTTTTTTAATTAAAATTAGGTGGGCATAAAATTATCGTCATATCTACGGATTGTATGTTTTTACTATAGGCAAATTATTGGCAAAGTAATTAATAGATCGAATAAATAATTACCGGCCTACCTACTTTGTCACCTTCTTTTTATTCTAGCAAGGATAATACGAGTAAGTATTTTTTTTTTCTAATGGTAATTTTTTGAGATCCACCACCTACTTAAGATTTTCACAGTGCAAGTTATAACTCAGAGATACAAAAATAAGTTACTAGAATTTGCTTTGCTAGTTACTAATCAGTGCCATTTCCATAAGTTTACACTGACCGTACTCAATAGTGACGGCTTCAACGATTTTATGAGCGACTTTTAGCAGCGTCGCCTTGTTTACGCGATACTTTCTATTTCAATCCCAGAACTAAAATGACATTGCCGATTATACCAGTTTTTTGCAATCCTAAAATAGCGTTGTGCCTCCATCGAAAGTTGACGATAAATAAAATTTTGCATCTAATTTTGTAGGTAGGTTATCCCACAAAGTAAATAAACATTTGGTTGATTTCGTATCTGAGATTAAGAAACAGACCATAAGGACTACACGGTCACTGTCAACTCATGACAATGATACTGTTTAAAAATTTACGTTAGAGAATTAAAACGTTGTTTTAACTTACTTTTCTTAGCTTAGTCTTCTCCTTTGCCTTGGCGAGTTCTTCTTCAAGGTATGTTCTGACGCCAATCTTGCAGTCCATTACACAGGGGCAGTCGAAGTCGCTCAATAGGTCTTGGAGTTGAAGATATACTGATAGGTGATGGTTAAGGATTTATATCTAAATGGTTGCATAATTAAAATAAGGATTCATGGGTAAACCTTTGTAAATTTAAACTTTGTCTCAACTGACTGACGCAACGCTGAATAGTTGCTAGGCGACTTAAACCCCTTTATTTTTGAAGACAATGCTTATTCTGTTTGGTTTTACTCTGTAGATTTGAATTATGTAAAATACATAATAATAACATGCATGCATATTATTATACAAACAACAAGTCTTTCGCAGCCCATTTCTCTCTCGTCAGGGTCTTCACTCTCGTAAGTAAAGACTTAATTGATATTTTATAAAAATGTATCTTCCTTATAGTGGATTATAATGATTAAAGTAAAGTGTGTATTGCTTTGTATTGAAAAGGATACGTTCTCCATCGTCGCATGTCACTTGTCCTTTGTATTCCGGAACAAAAGGCCGTAGGATGTCTTTCATCAGTAACTGTAACAGAAATAAAAAAAACATTTAATATTTTTTCTAAAATCTATATATATAAAAGGAGAAACTGACTGACTGACTGACTGACTGACTGACTGACAGATCAACGCACAGCCTAAACGGCTAAACGTAGGCACTTGAAATTTGGAAGGGACGTAGCTTAGGTACCGTAGAGGTGCACTAAGAAAGGAATTCCCGAAATTCCCCCGGGAACGGGAATTAGCGGGAAAATCCCGTTGTATGAAAAATCTAAACCGCTTAAGTTAGACGCTTCAAATTTGCCATGCAGGTACCTTAGTAAACTTCTAGCTTAGTTCCAACGGGATATTGCGAAATTCCCACGGGAACGGAAATTAGCGGGAAAATCCCGTTGTATGAAAAATCAAAAACCGCTTACGTTAGACGCTTGAAATTTGACATGCAGGTACCTTAGTAAACTTCAAGCTTAGTTGCAACAGGATATTGCGAAATTCCCACGGGAACGGGAATTAGCAGGAAAATCCCGTTGTGTGAAAAATCAAAAACCGCTTACGTTAGACGCTTGAAATTTGACATGCAGGTACCTTAGAAAACTTAAAGCTTAGTTGGAACAGGATATTGCGAAATTCCCACGGGAACGGGACTTAGCGGGAAAATCCCGTTGTGTGAAAAATCTAAACCACTTAAGTTAGACGTTTGAAATTTGACATGCAGGTACCTTAGTAAACTTCAAGCTCAGTCGTAACAGGATATTGCGAAATTCCCACGGGAACGGGAGTTTGCGGGAAAATCCCGTTGTATAAAAAATCTAAACCGCTTAAGTTAGACACTTGAAATTTGGCATGCAGGTAAAATGGAAATAGTGGAAGGGATGGAGAGTGAGTGGCATAGGCTACTTTTTGTCTTTTTATAATCCATCACTTCTCCAAAATGAGGGGTGTAAAGTATTTATGGAGCATTACGCAGTATATCAATGTTTTCTATGTAGCACATGCCTAGAATCTTTTTATCCTATTCCCAAATTGAAAGACATACACATATCGTCTACAGCAGCGTATTCAAATAATTCTGAGATCTCTTCTGTGTCATTCCAAACTTAATGCGAGCGAAGCCGCGGGCAAAAGCTAGTCGAATATAAAAAATACTTTAAAAATATTATTTTTGCGTAAGTATTAGAACTTGAAAATTCAAATAAGTAAATAGTTGTTTTAACCGGTAGCCGCATGCGGCGACCGCGAAGTGTAAAAGGACACGGTAGTCGACCGCATGGTCCGCATGCGTCAAACGACAGCTGTCACGGGTGACTAAGCGACTGCGGTCAGCGGACAGTCTAGTGTGAAATTCCACATCCGGCGATAGACTAACGTATTCGCTGAAATATTCCCTACATAAGTAAAGAGGGTGCGTACTATCGATGATTGCTTGTAGCATTACGGCTCCTAAACAAAAACTATCTAGACGAGTTTTTAGAGACAATTTTAGACGTTTTTGCAGTAGATGAGTTGAGGAACGTTTGATATCTCATTGTGACATAGTTCGCGGGTGTTTTATACTTTTTAAGTTAGCCGGGTTATAGCTAGCAAACTCGTCAATTGCTTAATGTAAAGAAGGCATATTGCTAATTTTGACCAGTTTGCAGCAAGCAAAAAATGTCGGTCAACGAACTCCTTTTCAATATCGAAATAGTTTGGTAATTAAAAATAAAGCAATTTATGACGCATGACGCTTAACTATTTATCGGTATTGACGTCAATGGCCAAACAAGTAACGTTATTTGAAACTTTAAAAGACTGTGTTAATGATTCAGATATATTTAGAAAAAGTCATTTCGTTCTTATACCTACTTCTATTTTTGAAAACTAGTTTAGTATGTTCGTAAAAATATGATTGACATTTAAAGATTTTGATGAAGTTGTTTTGGTTTTGGTCCATAGGTATTAATTTAGAAACGGTTGACTATACAAAATCTCTAAGTCTATCTTAAAATATAATTAACAAAACGCGCACCTAACTAGGTATCCTTTCGGGTTTTTGATAACATCAGTCTTTATAATACCTACCTCTTTCATATAGGTATATACCTAAAATTGTTTCCTCCTTCGTTTAGCCAATGTATTGTTTCGTACAATTTAGGTGGGAGTCTACATAAAAAGTCATAATGCGAAAATTTTTATAGATTTAGGTACGTATTAGTTTTACATACTTCAAGCAGTAATTTATTTGTATTTAATTGCCTATATTTTCTTAAACTCATCAATTTGCCATCGTACTTTGGACTGATAATAAACCTTTTCAAACAGGTAGGTTGAAACCTGTACTTATAATCAATCATCACAACAAACATCATGCTGCTTAGCGCGAATCATCTAATTTTTTGCACTGAGTCACTGAAGATAATATAACTACGACCCTATGACGCAGTTTGTGTTACTACAGACCCACAGTCATAGTTCTTCGTAGTAATAGAGACAAAGCTCATATATGGTATAATGTGGAAATTAACGGAAACAGCACAATTGCTAAGACAAAGGAGAAGCAATTACAAAATCCCATTCATACTTCAGTCATGTGGTGAGTAATCTCTAAATCTTCCTCAAGACACATATGGTGTTTGCATCCATGTCCTTTAAGAAGTGGGACAAATATGGATTTTGATGACGATTTGAAAGTGTGAGACCGTGAATCATAAAGATTTAAGTGGCACTGTGCTACAGAAGATTACCGTACACGGAAAGAAATCTAAGTTGTTAACCAGAACGGGAAATACTCTGACGTTCAGACTACTAGTTGGGATCACCCACAAATTAACCACACAAGAATTAAAATAAATTAAAAAATGTGCAGGAAAAACTGAGCCTGATTTGTTAGACATCCTTGAAGGATAATTAAGTGGATTCCGAGCTATTCAAGAAAGACATTAATAACGTCATAAGACGAAAATTTACTGGAATGGATTTCGCGTTAGACACGTATAATTTTATGTGCAAGACAAAACAACTGTTGAACGCATCAACGTTTAAAACATCTGCAGAATGCTTGTTATGATCTAATCCTATTCAACTATGACCTTGTTATGTTTCAACGATAGTTCATTCACCTTCATTATCTTTACTTTAACTTCTATCCTTATTACATAAAACTAAGTAATGTCAGTAACACTATTTAACTCTGCCATGGCTGCATCGATTGCTAAGATCTTTTGTTCAATTTACAGTATTCTAATATTTTATTTATTAACTTCAAAGACGTACAAAGTTCTAGGATTTGGCTTTGAATCTTCACTATGATCCTCTATTGCCGCATTTTCATTGGTAAGAGGCGGGAATCCACATTTACGATAGTACTTAACATTACACTCGTAAAGGATTTTCCAAGCAATTCACTGGGAAGCAATCAGCGTCACGAGGACTCTTGCGCATAATATGATTCAGTACGGGACTAGTAAAACTTTTTTTACCATGACTAAGCTTCCTAAGATTTTCTTTCTTTTCCTTTTCATTCATAAATAACACGCCTGTGTTTCCAATCAGGGTAGACAGAGCACGCGAAACAGCATTAGCACAATGTAAGGTTAAAATTAAAATATTAACAATAAGGGCATATAGTGCAAGCTGCGTCTGGATAAGTTGTCATATCTTAACCTATACCTCTAGTCACCTCTTACGACGTCCACAGAAGAAACAGAGAGGTAATTCTAAGCCTGACATTGGACAAGCCAATATTGAAAAAAAAATCTAACCTGAAAGCATCTCTCTTCTTGTGGACATAGCTTCTTCAATATGGTCCCCTGGTCGGGCCCCGCTTTGAAGTTGCCTTGGTGTCCCGCGAGCTGGACCCATGGGTACCGTTGCTTCTTGTATGTTTGGAAGAAGGGTGTCCACTGGACTATGTTGCGGAGCTTACGCCATCTCTCTGATTGCTGGAAAAAATAAAGGAACTGGTTAATTTTTGTGAGGAAAATTTAAGGTTGATAACGCATAATGAATGGCTATCGTAAGGTTGATATTGAGGGTATCATGGGTGGTGATCACTTACCACCACGCAACCCTCATCCTCGTTTGTTTCCTTTGTAGTATTAAAAAAAGACATAGGATGAGGCAGTTTGTTAAGAGACACTATAGTGGCAGGTTACTAGCCTATCACCTAAAATATACTATAGCCTTAGTCGCCTACTACGACATCCATGGAAGAACTGGAGATGCGTTTTCTAAACCCGACACCACTTGAATGAAGTTTCTATAATTAAGTGAGAGTTTAAACATGGACTTAAATACGGCATTTATTAATATTTAATTATTGCCATTAATACCATATTAACGGTACTAATTAAACCAATGACGATATTAATCAATTAATCATTTAGTAAATACATTGTCTGACATACCCCTAACAAACTGCAAATTAGCGTAAGAACATTTACGTAAATTGTTTTAGGTATTCGTACTTTGGTTTCTTGTTTTGTTTGTATACCATAACATGCGGAAAATACATCAGTAATTATTCATTCCGACATACCTATTCCAGATATAGGTATGTACCTACCAATGTAAAACTATTTGAAGAAATCACGAGGCAATTCATGGAATAATTAATTCGTTTATAATTTGCGTAGACATTTTAGGGACGTGATGTATAATGTGAATCCATGTGCTCTGCCTACCCCTCATGGGAATACAGGCGTGAGAATATGTATGTATGTATGTATGTATAATGTACGTAGACGGTAGAGCCTTAGCATACTAACGTTTATTCTCGATTTAAATGTAGAGCATTTGTCGTATATTTCACGCTTGGTTTGATAGAGCGAGACACTTTTTTTTATGTCGATAAAGAAAATTTGCGTGATGAACTGATGCATATAATTAACACCAAAAAACCCAGTGCTCGACGCTGCACTAATGGTAGACATTTTCATTTTTTTTTCGATGACAATAAAAGTGACAAGTAGCGTTAATCGTTGGACTTAATATTTCGAACATTGTGTTAACATTATACATAGGTATCAGGTATTTTAGTAAATTAAAGTCGCAATCAACACTGGCAGGTAATGACGATCAGTTTAGATGAACTATTTTTAATAGCCTCATAAAGTTACTTCTTTAATGGTTTACCTACGTTATAATTATTTTACATAGATAACTAGATTGATCACACGCTGTACTCGCATATGTATCATACATTGTATGCAACTATTAGCTGAAAGATAGACCGATATTTATCATAGAACATAACCAATTGAAAGCAATGAACTGTTGAGATTTTAATTCAACAAATAAATACAAAAAATCATGAACCATACGTTAAGTCAATGGCGGTTGAAAAACAAATCTGAGGTCGTCCGTAACAGGGAATTATAAACAGTTTTTTTTTTTAATAAAATAACTGGTAACTTAAATTTGCACGAAAACCCAATCTCACCGCTGAAAACTGAAACTAATTTCAAAAAAAGAATCAAAACAAACCTTCGCGTTAAAATTCTGCACATAAGCGCAGTACACAACGTCCATAAAATCCTCAATATTCACACAAATACTGGCCACATACATGTTTCACTTTCACTGTTTTGTGTTTTCGCGAAAAAAGAAAAATACGAGTTTCCTCCACACGGGGCGAATAACAACTGACTGCTAGTGCAGTAGTATTGCCAATATAAAGAATCGGACTTGGGATCTGACTCAGTTGCCGACCGCATGACGTCAATGTGTCGACGTAGGATACCAGGAGGCGCTATGTCTAACTAAATGACGATTTACTTGCAAAATTACAGAGTAAAGTTCATTAATTAATTGATACATTACACAGAAATTTTCGTGAACTTCACTTCGTAGATATGTGATTGAGATTTTTTGCATACGTGCTGTTTTTCCTTAGCGCTCGTTGCCTAATTATTACTATTCGTGACGTATGATGTAAGTAAGTACGTGTTGTACTGCACTATGAAGAGATAGTAAATTGTTATTGACTATTTGGTAACATTGTTTAGTTACTTTAATGTGCGTAAGTTAACTTACAGCACTCAAAGCTGTTGTATCATGTTAAAACACTCACGATAGTTTTGTTATGTGTAAAACCTAGAACAGAGAAAAAAATACTAACACAAAATTTGTAAGTCAAAGCTGAAATTGTTTGTTCTCGTTGTGTAAAAACATTTGATTATATATTTTTTCTGTTGTATTATGTATTCTTATAACTGTCTATCAGAAGGTAAGTAGTGTGTCTACAAGATAGTGTGGGATAGTGAGGGCTAGTGCCAAAACGATACAAATCGTGTTACCACATTATTTTAGCAATCGTTTTTTTAAACATAGGAAAGTGACGTAGCTAACACAAAATATAACTCTATCTAAAAAAAAGTGATCTGATTTTACTTAAACTTAGGCCAAGAACCACCGTGTGAAGATGGGAATCTTAAGTTAGATTCGGTAATATCCGCAATCTATTCGATGACGGAAACATTGTGATGAAACTCGCACATAATGACGAAGTAATTTTGTAAAGAACAAAAACTACATAAATTAAATCTAAGTCTAAAACTATACTAAAATAAAGCATGTTTTGTTTCTGTGAATACGTCATAATATTATTACTTCCAACTTTCTCTCTGTGGACTTCGGTACCCAGGCATAACATCCACCTGGAGAGAGATCTCTCTATTGGTCTTCCCAACACTCATTGGTCAAACAGCTATACGATGAAGAAAAACTGTGCACATCTCTACAGCCTTGAATGGCGCCATCACAGACACCCGTTATATATTTTGCCATTTGTATATAAATTCGTGAATTTCATGATTCGAAAACGATTTCCATGTACGCAGGTTATTTTGCAAATTTGTTATTCTACCTACTCTGAGCGATCGCCGCATTAGATTAACATGTCAAGTGACAGTTGTAAATATGATGGAGTAGTAAATTTTATGTATATAAATTGCATTTTATTATTAAGTATACAGGTATTGCAAAACAACAGTTTGAAAAATGCTTGTTTGAAATGTACGGATCGAAAAAAGTTACGATCTAACTAAAAAATAAATAAAAAAACAGACACGATTATTAATAATCTGTTTAGTAAACTTTTCGCGCAACTAATCAACAAAAATGACGATGCTTCTCAGTGCTTAGCAGTAGAATTTTCGAATGACTGACGTCACTGCATGTTACAATTTTTTGCTTTGTGAAAGCTCCCATTCCGGAAGTTTGACGATCTATCTAGACTAGACAAAGATTTTGTCTATTTTTTGTTATTAAACACATACCTACACATATAAATACCGTTATGACTCTTTTCCACAGGGTAAGCAGAAACTACTTAGTTCCACTTTCTACGATCCTGACATACCTCTGTCGCTGCGTCCACATTCATTAATCTGTTCATAAGTACTTGCTCGTCAATTTCGGGTACACTTGATATGACCTTTTTCTAAAACGTCCCCAATTTGGTTACGGAACGTTCATCTAGTCTAGGCCTTCCCCTCCCATCACTCTCCATACAAATCATCCATCCTCTCTATATGACCAAACAAACTAAGCTTAGGTACCTACTTGTTTTGATCCAATCCAAGAGTAATTTTGCTAATTTGAAGAATACAATAATTAAGATACCTAATCAAAATACTCCATTTTCTAATAAGTGTCTCAAATAGCATAAAAACACACAGACACATAAACTATTTTCCATCGGAATTGGAAAAAAACATGGCAGACATGTAACTAATATGTATTTATTTCATAATAATACATTATTTAAGTCTGTTGATGAAATGGTGATGATTTCAAATTTATTGTTAAAATTTCTTTTCTCTCACCAGATTGCCCCTATTTTCCATGTTTAGTATAATTTTCTATTACAGAGTCAATGCGCAAATCTGATACTACGCAGGTCTTTCTTTGATTTCATTTGCAAATGTCTGCAAACTTTTATTCAGTCGTAATACACAACAGAGAGAATACTTACACATTTATTCATCTTCCTAATCATAGGATCAGATTTTAATATTTCTGAGTGTTTTCAAAATATTTGCTTCCAGTTAATCGCTAACAGTACCAAGTACTTATATAATTATATCACGCCTAAATTCCCAAGTGGAATAGGCAGAGCTCACAAAACTCTACTATGCTCAAAACCAGATTTTAGATTTTAAGTTACGAGATACAATAGTGACTGTTTGCTAGCCCTTCGCCTAAGTATAGTTAATATATTTCCTTAATCGCCTCTTACGACATCCTCGAAATTAATGCAGAGTGTTTTTCTAAACCCGACACCACACGGGAAACAGTATTTAAACTTTAAACGAAAGTCGGGTAGAAACTAAAGAAATTTTTCATATTGTACATGTAGCGCCCTAGCGCCATTCTATCGTCAAATAGCCGAACTAAATATTCCTACATCGGACCAACGAAATTTCGAAGATCGGTCGCATAAAGACTTCCAACTTTCTCTCTTTAGACTTCGGTCCCCAGGCATATCATCTGCCCGGAGAGAGATCTCTCTATTGGTCTTCCCTACACTCATTGGTCAAACAGCTATACGATGAAGAAAAACTGTGCATATCTCTACAAGCTTGAATGGCGCCATCACAGACACCCGTTATATATTTCGCCAATTGTATATATCTTTTACATCGATAGTATCAATGCGTATGTTGAGTGTTAAAGGTCATTAAAAAGCCAGTTTCACTCTCTAAGAGAAACAGGCATCGTTCTAATTATCCCTTTCAGTAATAAAACAATAATAGTGTTTTTCCAGGGCGTGTTTATGTTTCCCTGAAATCCTCTAAACCATTTTAATTGCTGTTTCAGTTTGTAGAACTACATTAGCGTGGTTTTCGTGCGTCACACGGATTGTTGTGAACTAAATCTTTGTGATGTCCCGAATAGTTTGTTTTGAACTTGGGAACATTGGACTAGTTCTGCTAGGAGGTTGTGCATGCATTGTTGCGTTTCGATACAACCATAATGTCATCTTCAAATTGAAAATTGTCTATTACTGGTGCTCATCATAACTGGGGCCGTTATCTTTGGCAAATTTCGTTTCTTGCTCTACATTTTTTGCTTCTACATTAATATACATATCACTCCTGTATTCCCAAACGGGTAGGTAAGCAGAGGACCTAAAACATTAGATAGCCAAAACCATTACTATTTCACACTTCATAGTCACCTCCTTCAGATTTTTTTTGTTTTAAGTTAAGAGGACAGGAGAAGTTTTAGTGACAGATTGCTAGGCTGTCGTCTAAAACATATCTAGATGTGTCTTATGACATCCACGGAAGAAATGCGGAGAAGTAACTCTAAACCCGACACCACATGAGTCGGTTCTCATGCCAAAATCTCAAGTACACGCAACCTTTCAAAACTAACACTCTGAACTCATATAGAAAAAATAAAAAATGTCGCATAAAATGATTCAATATGAATAAAAAACTGCAATCTCACTGCACCGCTAACTGTATTACTCCATTTACGTCATCACCCTATATAAAGGCCGTTGACCTGACGTTTTCACCTGCGCCCGCGCTGTATATAGACATGCAATTATTGTTTACCGAACGCATTGATTCCATTGCCTGTTTTTGGTGTTTGCAAAACGTGGTGTCGTGCGCAAGTGCGGAAGAACTGATTTATTTCCTGTCACATACAAGTTTATTTACTTTTTTTTATTATTACAAGCTTTTATTTAACTTCACTTTTGTATGTATGTATGTATGTATGTATTGTATGTCTGTATGTATGTATGCATGTATGTATGTATGTAAGTTTGTATGTTTACAAATCTTGCAAGGAAGATTTGAACCACTTCCAATAGACCGATTGAGATTAAACTTGGTAAACCTAAGTACGTAACTTGGATGACAATACAATATTTCGGTAGTAGACTTCTGGTGGCCCAGCCGGGATTGTCTCCGATGGAGGGAACTCTTTTACGGTTGGTCTGATTGACTGATTGAGTGATTGAAATCTGGTGCACATAATTGAGGGTGGAAAATGAAATTCTTGTTGGTATTTATTTTTCAGATGCTGGTTGGAAACAAGAATGTATAGGAGAAGAAATATGTTGTACTTACTTCTATTTCTACTATCGAATCTAGTTATGAAACGCATAATAAAGGTGAAAGTCAGAGAATTTGTGTGAGTGTATGTTTGTTAATTTTTCATTTAGTGCGTAAATATGCAACTCACTCTAGTTCAACGTACACAATTATACATCACGTCTGTGTTCTTAAAAGGTGTTACTAGAGCACACGAAACGTTTCATAATATTTGCATTTTTTCGGATTTTCAGTTAAGGCGCAGCGCAGACGACAGACTTTTGTGCGATCGAGTCCGCGGAGCAATAAAATCTCTGAATGGCGCGCAGACAGTTTCCATTCAGAGTTTTTATTGCTCCGCAGACCCGATCGCACAAAAGTCTGTCGTCTGCGCTGCCCCTAAGAGTGACAGCTTGCTAACATGCTTAACCTCTCGTATGCGGGGTGACAGATCTTTTCCACGGATTCATATGGAGCAGATCTGCTACTAAGCACACGAGAGTTTAAATCGTGCTTAAACTTACTTCCTAAGGCGCCTCTTACGATATCCGAGGAAGAAATGGAGAGGTGTTAATAACCGGACAACATACAGCTTTGGTTGCTGGCTAATAAACGAAAACCTATATTCCTTCTGCAAATTAAGTTTTTGTCCATTTTCTAACCGCAAGCGGTCGGCATCTGCTAATACCATCAAAATCATAATTAAACGACAAACACAAATAAAAAACGGCCTAGTGCGAGTCGAGCTCCCACACGGAAGGTTCCGTACCATTATCAAAAGAACATTTAGTCATTTTCTAGCAAAATCAGACTGCCGAAGAAAAAGATTATGAGACAAACTTAACATTGTCGTTGGCCCCTATATCGGCACAGAACACCAATTGTAAAAATAAGTTTGTACCTAATCGCAGAAGTATTTTCTCGCCACTGCTACTGTGGATGTCGTAAGAGAAGGCTAGGAATAGGTGAAGGTGTATTATTTCAGGCGACAGGCTAGTAACCTATCACTATTAGTATACCTCTGAACGTAAAAGGTAAAAAATACGAAATAGTCATGATTTTGACTATGTAGTCAACCCCATATAGGAAACAGGCATGATACAATATCGCACGGTGGTTTAAGATCGCTAGTGAAGGTAATCGACGCATCGGGGGCAACCAATAACGTGTCGCCGTCCGGCTCGCTCCTCGGATACCGAATAGACCTAAAAAATTATCGCTGCGCATACCCCCTCTACTTTAGCCGAGCGATCACCGCGCGACCTATACAGGGTGGCCGAAAATTGACCGTTAATATTTTAATCAGTGGTGGTGTATACGGGTCTGAAAACCCCAGAGACAGAGTAGACCACAGACTTATATTGAAATAGATACCGCGAGTTCCTGCATTTCTATGAAAACCAAGCGTGCCACTTTTTCTCCACCGTAACGTCACATGAGCGCTTTAGTAATGGAAATTCACAGTCCGAGTGAAACCGATTCAAAGGTGACGCCGCCTTATTCAAATAGTCCTGTCTCTAGGCAGTTAAACCTAATTTAAGTGGTACAAAACTAAATCTAATCACGTCAAAGGAAGAGCATTGCTCTCCCTTTTGGCTCCCTATTGGCACGCGAAGTACATACACTTGAGGCATCTATTTCGATATAAGTCTGTGGAGTAGACATACAGATAAATCCTTATTAATATTATAAGTCAGAAAGTGAGTTTGTTTGTTTGTTTGTTTGTTCCGCTTTCACGCTGTAACTACTGAATAGATTGCTTTGAAATTTTGCAAACATAAAGATAGAAGTCCGGATTAAATAATACGAGTAGGGTACTTTTTATCCCGGAAAAAATTGATGTTCCTGAGGGAAGCCAAAAATATAGTTTGCTTGATAGATCGATATCAATCGATGATAGATCGATATCGATCGATAGATGATAGATCGATGGCGCTGTGTGTCGTTTGAAACGAGAAGTTTTCTTATAGTTGTGCTTTATACCGCAATATAACCGAGTTCCACGCGGACGAAGCCGCGGGCGGAAAGCTAGTATACTATAAAATAGTGGTTCCTTTTTTCCTTTAGAGGAACGGAACCTTAAAACTATTAATAGCAGCCATTAACCTTTATCTGGCATCAAATTAATGTTTATTGTGGGAACTGATGCTATTGTGTCCTTCAAATATCGTTATTGTGACGTCAGAGATGGCTATCACGGCGCGTGCAACTTCCAACTGTTTTAAAGCTACACTAGGAGTATTTTTAAATAAAATTTAGCTTCAATGCGTCCCTCTGCTGGGTAAAAGCTCGTGGTATATTTCAAATTCGGTTTCGATGATAAATACCGAAAAATTCAAGAGATTTGTGCTTAGAATTCGAGCACACGACCTTTTTCTGCATTAGAGACTATAGGTCGAAACGTTAGGCTACCAGGGCTCATAATAATGTATAGTGAACTATCGTAATATTATTGTTCAGTATATTTATTACAATATTATTGTTATTATTATCTTTATCTTTTGTACAACCACGTGTATCTTAGTTCGATTTGGTCGAAATCTGATCAGTGGTTCTTAAGATATAGAAATTTGAATCTAAAATGTCTAGGTTTTTAATTTTACAAATTAGATAAGTTTAATATTTTAGATACCTTGTGGTGTCGGGTTATAGAATGACACCTCTCCATTTACTTCGTAGATGTCATGTAAGCGACTAAGGAAATAGGTCAAGGTATATTTTAGGCGACAGGCTACTAACACAGACTAGGCAACAGGCGACAGGTCACTAATATACCTCTTAACTTTGGACGTAAAAAGTTTGCTAGAAGCCGTTACGAAACGTGAAACAGCCACGGTTTTGTCTATGTAGCGTTTCGTGTGCTCTGCTTATTCCATTCGGGAAAACTGGCGTGATCTGTGTATGTATATGCACCTACCTACATAATTATAATTTATAATATTAGTAGCAGTCACGTGACACACGTGGCGCGATGCGCATATAATAATGTTAAACTTGTTTTGATTTATACATATAATTATTAATTTACGCAAGCAAATGATAAATTATTATTTATGTAAAGTGAAAAATACGCATTAACATTTTACATTTTTAATAAATTAATACTTCATCAAATATGGAAAACACGTGAGGGCAAACGTCACTATTGACACATGACAATAGTTGACAATAATTTAAAAAAAAAATCTTTTACAACGAAACTCCTTCACGAAGTTCGAATTAACAACACTGGCATAATGTACCTGCGTTCATATGAAAAAGTGACTACTTTCCGTGCGTCTTGGTTTTTCCAAAACACTATTGTGAAGTGTTACGTCAGAATATTTGCTTAAATTAAGTACCCCATGTATAAACTTGTGACAAAAAACATATCGACACTTAAATCGCAAAATAGGATAGTCAGTCATCCAATTTCGCCATACCAGTAAGATTTACTAATTTCTACGATGTACAGTCAGCTGCAGAGAAAGGTAACCCCCCGCCCATACAATGTTTCATTACTAGGGGGGTTACTTTTCTTTGCAGCTGTCCGTACTTTACTCGCTATTCTGTAGAACTGACGCTTATCGTATTTCACCTTTCAGTTCAGGCATTAATACATTACTTTAGATACAACTAGCAACATATTTAAATAAATACATACATCACGTCAGTATTTCAAATGGGGTAGGCAGAGCACACAAAATGACATCGATGATGTCGTTTCCGTATGGTGTCCGTGAATATCGTAAGAGGCGCCTAAGGAAATACATACATACATACATACATACATACATACATACATACATACATACATACATACATACATAACGTCACTTCTCTTTCCCACAGGGGTAGGCAGAGACTACTTTGTTCCACTCGCTACGATTCTGACATACCTCTTTTGCTTCATCTACATTCATTAATCTCCTCCTACATGCTCGTCGGTTTCGGGTACTCTTGACCTGACCTGTTTCTAAGATGTCCGCGATTTGGTCACGGAACGTCCGCCTAGGTCTTCCCCTCCCACTGCACCCATCTACATTCCCCGTATAAATTTGTTTAGTCAATCTTCTTTCATCCATCCTCTCTATGAGACCAAACCAACTAAGCATACTTAAAAGCATAGGAAATATATAGCTTTAGATATATTTTCTTAAACGCAAAAATAATCGATAGCCATTCGTTTCTCAGGTGGCAATGTGACCCATGTCTTGTCTCCCCATTCAAACGTCATTTTCTCTACAAAATACTCGTAGGACTAAAAAAAATTATCATAATACACAGAGCGCCTATGTCATACAAGGTTCCATGAAAAACTGTTTTTTTTCCTAACTCGAAACAAATAAATTTTATACTTAAGCGCAAAATTATGCTAGAACTGGCTATAGTTGTTAGTTTTGTCTGTTTCGCGTTCCGTGTACTCTACCTACCCATTTGGAAATACAGGCGTGATGTATGTATAGTTTATTGGAATAAATTATAAAATACCAAGTATCGGAAATAATAATTTGCTTTGACACGAGTAATTTTATAATACCCTAGATTTAAACTAGGTAGGTTAATGCCTAGAACTGGTTTGACGAGGCGGTTATAATTGACTCTATGTTTAGCAGTTACACTTCCTTTCACACGACATTAATTTCATTTTTAGATATTAAAATGAAACGTGCTTGATCACAATACATACAAGTTTAGGATATTTTAGCTAGTTTTTGATGTTAAGTATTAAAGTTTTAATATGGTTTGGAATAACATTAACCACAGGCTAGCAATCTATAATTATTATACCTCTTTCGTTTGTGAATAAAGGCACATACATACATTACTCCTGTATTCTCAAATTGGGTAGGTAGAGCACAGGAAACGCTACATAGACAAAACCAACATATTTTCACGTTTCATAGCCATTTCTGGCATGTTTTAGGTTTTAATTTAATAACTATACTACAGGTGGCTAGCCTGTCGCCTAAAATACACCTTGACCTCACCAGCATTTTACGACGTCAATGGAAGAAATCCCGTGTGGTGCCGGGTTAGAATAGCACCTCCCCCTTTCTTCCCGTGGGTGTCGTAAGAGTCGACTCTGGGAAAGGGTTGGTGTATTGTGGGCGATGGGCTAGCAACCTGTCACCACAATATCACGTTTGACCATCTGGTTACCCTCAAGTTGCTAAACGTGGCACTGAATTTTTGAATTCATGTGCTCTGCCTACCCCTCTTGGGAATACAGGCGTGAGAATATGTATGTATGGAAGAAATGGAAAGGTGTTAATCGAAACCCCAACACCACACGGCGAAAAATAGTAAACGTGGGTAATTTTATAGCTTTCACGTAAAGTGTTGCCATGTTATTATTACAGTCGCCTTAATAGACACGCAGGAGACTTCGCACAAACAACATAAAACTAAACTTGCAACATTGCCCACCACAGAGCTAACGAACATCAAAGTGCGCGTGATAGCGAAAAACATCAAAGCCACCTTCACAGTTTGCTTCAGAACTTACTCGAATAATGGGGTTGAGAGATGATTTAAGCTAAATAAAATGTCCTACAGCTAGCCAAGGTCCTTTATTTTACGAATCATTGGTCCTTGTGGAAGTTTGGTATGTTGCTATTAGTTTTGACGTGCTTCAAGTTATCCCGCCATAAGTATTTGGTGGTTGTCTTCTCCTGTGTGGTGTGGTTAGAATAACATTTCTTCCGTAGATGTCGTAAGAGGCGACTAAGGAGCTAAGGTAAGGTAAAGCTTAGGTGAGGTAAGCAAACTATCATTATTATTAGAACTGTAAAAATATGCTTTAAGGGGACATAAAACATAATAAAATAGTCAAGTTTTGTCTATTTTATAGAGTCGACTCTGGGAAAGGGTTAGTGTATTGTGGGCGATGGGCTAGCAACCTGTCACTGCGATATCACGTTTAACCATCTAATTACCCTGAAATTGCTAAACGTGGCACTGGATTTTTGAATTCATTTGCTCTGCCTACCCCTCTCGGGAATACAGGCGTGAGAATATGTATGTATGTATGTAAGTTTTGTCTACGCCATTTGGAAATACACGCGTGATTTATGTATGTATGTATCTGTATCTATATAAAATAAGCAATTATTGCTAGTAATGCTAGTTCACTGAATGGAATTCGTACCAATTAAATTCATAGCCAAAGAAAAAGAGGGTTTAAAATAAAATTTGATACAAGGATTAAGTAGAAGAAAATAAGCCATTTTCTCAGCAAGTAGTACCTGCCTTTGTAAATAATGTAGTTTTTTTTTCGTTAATTTTACTAAAATTACACACATTATACCTAATTACATAGCCTCAAAGTGATTGTGTTTAGTCAATAGTTTGACAGATGTAAGTAAATTATGAAATAGTATTTCCTTAGCCAAGTACATAACAAGATCATCTGAATCATCTCTTTAAATAGTTAATAAAACCACAGAATAAAACCCTCTTCCAGAATGATTGCCGCTAACGTCAACGCGTTTCCCCGTTTCCCCTAAATAATCGTAGGGGCTTCCCATTTTACATTTGCGGCTTTACAGGAAATTCACAGTTGAAAAAATGTAACACAGTAATACACGCGTTTATTTATTGTGGCTGATTAACGGGAATGAGTACGACAGTAATAAATAGGTATAAAACGAAGCAGATCTTCGTCTCCGTCTTCGTTGGCTGCCAGTTCTTTAAATCGCACCCTGTCCGTAATGGGTCTGGACTGGACAACTCCTCTACGGTCTTGATGCCTGTTAGTCCCCGATATTTCGGAACCATAACAATTTACATCTTTTGACCATGCTTTGCCTTTTTAATCATTATGAATAAAAATGCTCAAGTTTTATTCATCATGATTATAAATATTTTTAACGCTGGTAAGCAAGAAAAAATCCCTTAATTTGCTTTTGTACCTACTTTTAAATTACCCGTGTGGTATTGGGTTTAGAATGACACCTCTCCATGTTTTCTGTGGATGTCATAAGGGCCGGCGCTGACTGCCGGCATGGCACGGAACGGCACGGCAAGTTATGCCGCAGCATCCTGTAAAATAACCCGTGGAATGCTTCGGCATGCTGTGGCATGCCGCGGCATCGTTGTATCAAAATAAAGTAACATGAATTCTAAACTCATAGTAATAAGATTTAAAATAGTTTTATCAGTAACAAATCCTTTGCCATGACCTGCCGTGCCATGCCGGCAGTCAGCGCTGGGCATTAGAGGCTACTAAAGATAAAAAGGCTATGCTATGCTTTATGCGACAGACTAGCAACTTAAAAATCTAAACTAAACCTAAACAATACTAGAAGTTGGTCCGAAAATTAAAATAGTTATGGTTTTGTTTGTATAGCGATTCTATTGTGCACTGCCTACCCCATTTGAAAATACTGGCGTGATGCATATAAACATGAACAATAAAGATTTTCACAACCAAAAATACCCCATAAGAAAAGATCAAACCCCAAACTCAAAACTTGGCTTCACTATCATAATCATATTTCTGGAAAAACAAAAACACCTATCTAATTGAATAACCGAGGGTCATATTTCCACAGGTACGCGTAGGCATTCTCTTGTATTATTAAATACCTAAACACGTTTAAATTAATATTATTTATTTGGCCATTGTGAGGTAAGGTTATCAGATGCATCAGGTGTGTCAAGACCATCTGTGACGCACTAAGCGTCTTTGAGATCGGTCTTCCTTCGGCCAGTGTATTATATTTGTATTACAAACATGAATAAACATTGGAAGCTGTTATCAAGGCAGTTTTATATGGGATAACAAATAAGCGACGCATGTGTTAAGAGATCGGTTGCGGACCGTTCTGTGCGTTTCCCAAAATATCCGTTCCCTTTATTACCATTTCTTATGATTGAAGGCCACAATGCGTTTTGATTGTTGTGGATTTTTGATACTTACCAGAGTTTTTTTACGATCAGTTGCAGAGAAAATTAGCCTCCGGACCTATTGAAACATACATCACGAGCACACGAAAGGCAGAGCACACAAAATGTTGCATAGGCAAAACCGTCACAATAGTTACAGGTTGAGCTTGTCGGCTAAAACATACCCGAACCATTTTTGCTTAGTCGCCTTTTATGAATTTACGAAAGAAATGGATAGGTGTCATTCTAAACCTGACATCCCATGGAACACAATACACATGACAGGGAAACTACTTGTATAGCAGCTGATTGTACTTAGTGTTAAATGTTAATAACCCTCAAATAGATTAATTAATTTTATCTACTAACTGGGTTGGGGTACGTATGTCTCAAGCAGGCTATCTTTGTCTGTCTGTCAAAATTAATTGAGACGCCTCCATATAATATATAATTATTAGATGTATTTATTTAACCATGGTGAAATAGGTCATAAGCTAAATAAGACGACTTGTTTGACTTGCTTGCAATAAATGACACTGTTAATAGTTTTTTTCCGGAAAAGTAAGAAATGCGTAGTTCATGTTCTGGTTGTTGGTCAATGACAGACAGACTAAGCTTCTACTATAACTGATAGACGAGGTTTAACATTGAAGTTAGCAAACAAAATAAAATTATTACGAAAAAAATGGCGCTTTGTCCAAAAGGACGAGCCTCCAACCAAAACTATGTCAACGTGTACTCAGGTTACCTAATACTTTCTGTCAACACGCGCTCAATTTACAGTTAACACGTACAGCCACTGTGTCAAGTACGCCGCTGACGCACACCGCTAACAGACCAGACCTTCTGCTTTTGTTTGCCACCAACTATGACGTCAAGCAAGAACCACAGGAACAACGTAATACATTTCTAATGTAATTATGTTGCAATTTAGGGCGGGATCATGGTAATTACCATTGCGTTGCGGTTCCAAACCACCTATTGTTTACTGGCGCTATTGGGAAAGTCCGATTGGTAAAAACGCAGTTGTTTAGCAGACAGCAGTGGCTGGTTATTAATTTGCGTTGTCCGGAAAAAATATTATGTTGGACAGTTCGATGGTTCACGATTTGAACTACGTAAATGCAGTCCGCCTGTAGTGGCCTATTTAGTAACGTTATGCCGTAAGGCTAAGCGGGCACTACGACTTTTTGTCGCGCGACAATTTTGTCGCAGAAATGCAACGTAAGGGTTTATATGTCATCGCGCGCACTATGTTGAAAAAATCAGTATGGACAGCGCTATTTTAAAATCGTGTCGCACGACAAAAAGTCGTAGTGCGCGCTTAGCCTTAAACCCTGACTTGCACTCAAACACCCACAGTTCTATATCAGTAGCAACCTACAAATTGTCACCGTTTAAATAGTTTTCACGGTTCCGTACCCAAGGGGTGAAAACGGGACCCTATTACTGAGACTTCGCTGTCCGTCTGTCCGTCTGCACCAGGCTGTATCTCAAAAACCGTGACAGATAGCCAGTTGAAATTATCACAGAATATGTGTTTGTATTGTCACTACAACAACAAATACTAAATACAAAATAATGATAATTAAGGGGGGCTCCCATAGAAAAACTGTGTGTTTTTGGTACGGAACCCTTCATGTCCGAGTCCGACTCGCACTTGGAAGGGGTTTTTTTTTCGACACATTTGTAGGTAAATCCAAAGACAGGTACCGTGCCTTATATTCGCAAAATAGGGAAAAATGGCGACCGCACCGGCGCCTGCGCCGCTCTTGACCCATTTCAGAAGGACAATAGGTCGCGGTGACATTCGCGAAACGTTTCGTGACAGGAAAATGAGACAAGTGGCCACATTGCAAAATGGATACGCGAAAAATTGAAGATAGGTATTAATGTAGCACTTTAGTGGCTGAAAAAGTAGTTGCCATTAAGTGATGATTGGCGCTTTGGTAATTTAGGCTTTTCAACTAAATAGTTGAAAAATTTTGCAGGTAAGTACCTGCAAAATTTTCAAGAACATCATGTAAAATCTGTCAACAATTTTATATATTTTGTTGTCAAGAAAATAAGTGTGTTTGGTTTACTACTTTCAACGGTGAAAAAGTTAGTTTTGCCAGTTAATTTGTTCTAATATAATAATATTGTAAAGCCAGTCTTTGCCTACCCAAATCAAACGAACAGTATCGGAACAATTCAATAATGAAACAAAACAGCCAAGCTTGCACTTTGTACTCCGCACAATACTGCTAATTATATTTTAAAACACTAAACAGGAAATACACAATTCCACTATAATGTTACTCAGCACAATGATAAGTAAAAAAATATGCCAAATTGAAAATCCAGCGCAAAAAATGCATCATCATCATCTCAGTTTATGAGATGTCCACTGTTAGATACAGGCCATCCAGTAGACCTTCAATTGTTTCGGCTTCATTCATCAAGCCACCCGTCCATCTCCATGAAAATTAAAATCAAAAATCCATTTATTAGTTTTCGTATCTCCAAAGAAACAATAATTCATGCCAGATCATTTTGTTGTCCTTTCTGATAGTTTAAAACCGCCAAAAGTGTAGAGTTAAACTTGACAACGATATCCACGGTCCATAGAAACTAAAACAAATCCATCATCTAGGGTCGATTTAACTAAACAAGAATAAGTCGCTCTTACCCGATTTTTTCACAAGAAAAAAATATTTACTTGCAGGTAAAGTGTGACTTGTTCCAGTTGGAAAACTAAACGACAGAGACAACAATTTTTCAATGGCAAAGTTAGGCTGGTTACCCTGAAATTGCTAAACGTGGTACTGGATTTTTGAATTCATGTGCTCTGCCTACCCCTTTTGGGAATACAGGCGTGAGAATATGTATGTATGTAAAGTTAGGGCCCTTCAATTTTAAAACAATCAAACATCGCTTATGGAACCTTCGACACGCGAGTTAGACACATACCTACATTTCTTTATTTTTTAATGCACGCATTTTACAGACACGCTAATTGAGAGAAAACTCCCTATAACGTATAACTATCGAAGACATGAAAGCAATAAATCTAAGTTTAGCACTTATCAATATTAATATCCGCCGTGTCTAGCAGGACGGCGCCTTATGCGGGTCGCCGGACACACCGACAGATCGTATTTTTGTTAATGCTTAGAGATAGCAATCAAGATAGCCTAGTACGTTAGAAATGTTGCACTCCTCTTGAATACAAATTTTAGTGTAATAACCAATTAAACAGTGCAAATTGGGAATGAATATGGATTAATTTCAACCCGTTAAGTTTAAGTAAGCTTTTTAGTCGTCAGGCTAGCAACCTATTACTATTATACTACCTCTTTCATCAGTCTTCAAATCTAAAATTATGCTAGAAACAGTCATAAATCATGGTTTGTCTATGACTCGTTTCGTGTGCTCTGTCTAACCCATTCAGGAACATAGGCGTGAGTGTATGTTGTTGTTGTTGTTGTTGTCGTTGTCGTTTGAAGACTGTATGAAATGCCGCAGTGGGACACTATCCCTTTTAATAATACCATGGCGTCTAACAGTGATTAAATTTTTTATGCGAAACTATTTTCTAATATGGTAAATTAGTAGGTAAGATGAAATAAATCTAGAATGTTTGCTCTATCGCTTATATTAAGGTCACTTTCGGATGACTCAAAAACCTGTTTTTTGCCCGTTTAGCAAAACTTAGCTATAGATTAATCCAAATTCAGCTTGACCACAATTCCTGACTTAGTGTGAATAAAACTACTACAATTATAGTTAAATCAATAAAAAATTATAAGGTTAAATTATTTGTCTATTAACTAAATAACAACGAGATCAATACGAAACCAATTAAACTAAAATACAATTTGAATTGCTATATCTTCCGTGTCTTAAACATTTTTAGGATAATTTTTAGTAATAAAGTAGATTAACAATACCTACAAACCTGATGAATGTAATATGTTATTTATCTCACATCTAAACTTACCGTTATGTACAATCGTCCAGCAAACCCACTGGAATAAGCTGGACAAATTAAACATGGAAATTCAACGCCTTGCCAAGTTAGTAGCGTCATTTGAATAAGACGGTCGCATATGAGGCTGTGTTCAGTTTTTTAAGCAGTAGACGTTTGTATCTGGGTTAGAATCCTGCGCGTTTGAATCATTCATTTACATCGTGTCTTCGCTATAAGTCGTGATTCTTCAGTTAGTAACTTTAAGAGTAAGTTTTAGAATGTTTGTAGGTATTACCGATTTACTTTACTTCATTCTTTAGTGCTCCTACGAGTACTATTTAAAGATTGCCTAGTTAAAATCCCTTTTGTAAGTATTTTGTACTTTTTACTTGCGACCTTTCTGTAGGTATATGTATACTTTTTTGGACAGTCATGAGGTTTTATTTACTAAATTTCGGGTGACATTCGTACAAGAAAATAATCAAAATAAGTGTATTTTGTCTAATAAGTATCTATTAAATATTATTAATAGTTGTTCTTGACCACCTTTACAAGCATTAAAACTGGCCAATTATCTTGAGCAGATTTTTCCAGTACGTACTTATTTATTACAATAGGAAAATTCTGGACAAAACTAGGAAAAAAATAAATAAACGCATTTTGTACTTTTTGCACTGAGTAATTTATTTCATGTTTTTAAAAACAACACAAATGAAACAATTGCGCGCAGAACAGTGACACATTTATTTTTTGCAACTGCGCTTAACTGAAAATGGTCCTTTGACGTCAATCGATTACGGAAATCGATTGAAATAAAAAAAATAAACCGCTCATGCGCATCGAGCCATGGAAAGGAAATACTTAACTCCAGTACTAGTTACGCAGTACTTACCAAGTACTTTATACCTTAAGGTCAGTCTTATGTCCAAAAAGTTTATCAAAATTACCAAAGCGTCATTATTTTGTTCAATTTATTCTGCAGTTAATGAACTGCGGGTTATGATATGTATTATTACTTGTTCCTTCTCTTTTCAAATCAGCTACTGAAAGAAAATAGACACTAAAAGATTTTTTTTTACAGTTTTTCCAGGCAGTTTTGTATTTTCCTGTTACATTGCAAATGCAGTTGCTGTTGTTTTCTTTAATCTCTTGTATTGTGACGGCTGACTAGGTTTGCATAACTAAGGTCGGCTACTAGCATTTCATTACGTAATGTAAACAAAACACCGTAAACCGATAACTATTGCATAATGAAGATGACACCCTAAACGGAAAGAGTTAAGTGCTAAACTAATTACTTAACTTAAAGACAAAATTAATCAATATTATTAAAGAAGGAAGTTAATTATAAAAATATAAATTTCAATTGTAATAATCATATTCGAAATGCAATCTACGAGTCTCGCACAAATCTTATCAATCTGTCTGATACCGTTTTGTGCTTCTTCGGGGATCCGATTTACCTACATGAAAATGGTCTTTTATCTCAGAAAAAATAGTTCCCAGAATATTGATAAATACACGCACGCGGGATAGACAACGCAATTTTCTGACATCTCCAATTAGTCAGTGACAGGTATGGTCTATCTTACGCCCATCTCTACTCGCGCCTTGCTGTAATATGCCGGTAGAATTAATTAATTAAACTCAATGTGTATTCACCAGTCTGTCGTTAGTGACAGTAAAAGTCGCGGCCGGTGGAGTACGAAATTCCGTCTAAAGATCATATTCTCCGAATATTAAATTGATCTACTTTTTCTGACCTTTCATGCCATTACTGGTCCATTCTTAAAGTTTCTGAAACAAACGTGTTAATGTTGTCGATATCATTTACTGATATTAACATTTTGGTCGACATCGGGCCGTTAATGAGACGGCCACGCAATTTAGCAGTTAATGCACCGGTATTTATGGGACAGATGTAATTTCATGCATGTAAACACTTGATGTACAAAATACACGAACTACCGACTTTTACAAGCAAAGTGTTAAGGGCCCATTACCAAAATCAAATCAGTCATATCTATTTCGTCATTAGGTTACAATACAGATGATAGGGATTATGTAAGAAAAAACAACTATAAATATACCTGTTGGCGTACGATTACATAATTAAAAGCAAATAATAAAACAAAATAATTAATGCACACAATAGGTTTAATTATACTTAGAAAAAACTCTGAAGTGCACGATAATAATGTTTGTAATAAAAATATTGTTATTGTTAGCATCCTGAATACTGTAGTAGCATTTTCCCACAAGAAATTTAAAAGTAGCGTCTACAAGTTTAGTGGCGTCTTTCGAACTTCGTAGTCTTTCATAAAGTCTCAATTTCATTGTACTTTGCTTGCATTTTCATTGAATCACTGCTACTAAAATTAATCATCTGAGATAGTGAATCTTGAACCTTGAACTGGAATTCAGATGTTTTGCAGGCGTTTTGTGTTCCTGCGTTCTCGGGCAGCCCAAAGGTCGATGGTCACGATTGACGTTGAAATTGTTTGCGTGTGCTTGGCGTACTCGCAACTGCCTATCATATTTTGGCCCTCGGTTTGTATAGAGAGATGAACTTAACAAGGGTCAGGGTATGGTGGATGGTTGTGAGTTCGTTAGTTTGTCCCGAGAGACCCAAGTGAAGTTCAAGACAATAACATTGTACAAAAACATAGCGCACATCACCACAGATTTACAAGATCTTGTTAGTAAATGAACAGTGCGTGTTCGGTATGTATGTTAATCATTGGTAGAAATACAATAACACAAAAATCTGTAAACTATTCTTAAAGATTTTTCACTAATCACCAAGTGTGCTAAACTAGCTTTAGATTGAACAATATTGCAAGCAAATTGGTTCTTCCATTTAGGAGCTACAATAAAACAAAAATAATGATGGTCACTGATCAAAAATCAACAGTCCAAGATAAAGGTTTCCCAAAGAGCAATGAAGCGCAGCCTACCGGGTCTAAAAAGGATTAACTATGAATCCGGAACATGACTACGCGCTCGAAGACACGCATCGCTAACATACATTCATACATACATACATCACGTCTGTATTCCCAAATGGGGTAGGCAGAGCACACAAAATGCTAGCTAGACAAAACCATGACTAAGTATTTCACGTTTCGTAGCTATTTTCAGCATATTTTTAGCTTGAAACATAGATAAGAGGTTCCTAGTCTATACATAAATATATTTCCTTAGTCGCCTCTTCACGACATCTACGGAAGAAATGGAGAGATGTTATTTTAAACCAGCACCATACAATTCAATACGGCCGGATAGCCCAGCGGTTAGAGAACCTGACTGTGAAGCTTAAGGTCCCGGGTGCGATCCCCGGTCGGGGCAGATGTTTGTATGATGAATACGAATGTTTGCTTTCGAGTCTTGGATGTTTATCTATATACAGTGTGTTACCGACGTGCGGGCATTTCTTGAAGCAGTGTTAAGAGATGCGGTTTGTTAATCTACCCATTAACTTAATTGCATTAAAAAACAAAATTTCAAATTGCGTTACTTTTCTAAGAAAAGTTTAATTGCAAGCAATGTACAGTAAAGTTTCTGTCACAAAATGACAAATCTAATGTCATCTTAGTATTAACTGGAAGTTAAGTGAAGTTAAGTTACGCATACATTGAAGACTCAGATAATGGAAGATTTGTATTTGTGGCTTTATTTGAAATAATTGTGATATGCTAATACTTGCAAATGATTGCTAATTTGATACATTATCGTCAGTTTTAATAAATGCCCGCACACCGGTAACACACTGTATAAGAGTTTATCCGTTGTCTAGTACCCATAACACAGGCATTAAATTGCCTACTTTGGGACTAGGTGATTGGGGTAAATATTGTACAGTGATATTATTATTATAATTTGGATCACAGAAAGTTTAAGGCACGGCAATTTAAACATATACTAGCTAAGCAAATATTGTGAAGTAAAATTGTTTTTTTACTTCTGTGTACAAGATACGGTGGCCATATTTAGAAATCTCGCATAATTGATTACGCAAAGGTTCTATACTCGATACAGTAAAGTAAATAGTAACAAATAACTATTTAGCAACTCCTTGACGCAAAGACAACTACGTGTGACTCACGATCTATTGTTATATTTCCAATTACATATTCAATGTGTTTTTGTATGTCATTAATTAGCGGGCTCAGTGAACAGCCTGCACAGTATGCCGTCAATATCTCATTAATACTTAATTGTTGTATAATAAAGTGTAAGTATGCGTCATTCCGCAATATGGCTCCTGGAAATTTGTTGAACGCGTCAGTTTTTACTTCAAGAATGAATCCAGTATTTTTAATAGATAATAATATGTGGGAATGACTAGCATAGAGATCCATCTACAGTCAGATGTTATTCCTGGGGACCGAAGTCCATAGAATTGGAAGTTGTATTTATACATCCGATCATCAAAACTTCGCTAGCGCGAAGTAGAACACTTTGACGGTTGATGAATTTGTATTGTTTGTGTCAAGAAATTTATATACCTGTGCAACTTTGAACCTTTTAGCGAGAAATTACGTCGTAACAAAAAATACCGTCCTAAAAATTATCAAGACATGAAGTTCATTGCAAAATATTCGTTATTTAGTAGCGCGCGCTTTATTCGTAAAATAAGTATAATGTCTCGCTCTAATCAAGACTGAAAGAGAGTAAAATACGTCATACGTTTTAAACAGGGATGAAAAGTAATTGGTATGCTAAAGCATCTAGTGGTACATGCTTATCAAATCACTCAACTGTGCCTGCCTACACTATGGATTCTATTACATATATTCATGAAATTAAATACAGTGTTGTCATTATTACCCAAAACGGAGGTAAATCTTACAAACATCGCATCAGCTTCAAGAGGGTTGCCATACCAACAGAAAACTCGAGTCAAATCGATGTTTCAAGATTAATCGAGCAAATCGATCCAGAGACTGCGCAAAAAACGACTCCATGTACGGTTATAAAACGCAGAGATAGGAACAGCACCTGTCTAATTCCTTAATAGTACTACGTTAAAGTTCAAATTAAGTTTGAAGCGCGATTCTTGGTTCTTGTTTTGTTGTACTTTAATACGTCTATAGTTGGGGTCTGACAACTGTCTACAAGTTTTTATAGACCATTAAATGCTGTTAATATTATACATTAGGTGACAGGTCGACATACCTATTAAGGTGAACTTTCTGTAAAGGGAATAAGAGCTAAACTCGTTTAAGTGTCGTTTTATTTTAATGAGCTTTAAGTTGGATTCGAGTTTAAATATAAAAGTTGTTGACAGTAATTTGTTTTTGTGCGTTTGATTGAGTCGATGCCTTAAAATTATAGGATCGATATAATTGATAAATGCCGGTGTTCCTTTACTCAGGTAATAATTATATCTCGAAGAATAGTATGGCAGGTCAAACTGCAACACTAAATACTTGACGAATTAATTAGTTTTTGAGTTGATTTAGGTCCGACCGTAAATGTTTATTTAAACAAATAAAGTCCGACGCGGAATTTAAGGTCTTTAGATAACAGAATCATAAATTAAAATACCTCTTTAATCTTAAGTAATAACATATTCTTAAGTTCTTAACACTTGACAAATTAGGGAATTTCCAAAAAATACACTTACAATTGACTTAGAACATTAAGTTTGCGTCATTAATTATGTTAGCACAATAGCGAACTGGGCCAAGACGGTAGACATAAAACTATTGTGAGATACAACTGCTGCGTTTATTGCCTCGGCTTTGTTTGTAATAAAAGTAACACTATCAGATTTGCCGTTTTCAAGGAAGTAAATCCAGTGGTTGTTTTGGGAGGCCACACTCCCATATTAAAGAATGTGATGTAAAACATAAACCACCACTTTTAATCTTGAATCTAATCTACCCGCCACCTACAAAGTAAATATAAACATAGTAGAAGGTAGGTACGTCACATAAACAACCGGAAATTATTTTTCTCCTACGAGAGACTTTCGGCAATGTAACGTTAAATAATCTAATATTTATTCAGAAAATTCAAAACTTTAAAAAATCTTTAGCGAAAAGGGCACACCCGAGGCATGGTCCCAAAGATGCTGGCAGCGATTCTTCGCTGTATTGCAATGCTAATGGATTGAGCTAGAAAGCTGCCAGCTCTTCGGTCCCCAGACGCTTGAAAATCTCTTTTATAATTTTGAGGGCGCTAGGACCCCAAGAGTCTAAGGGTATAAAAAGGTAGTTATTCAAATAGCATACCTGAGATCAAATATGCACAGCGTAATGTCGAAATTGGTTGATATACCGGCACAACATACCTGAAAAGAAACAAAATACAAATTGTTAAAAATTAGTTACATGATATACTCAGTAAGTATAAAGAATGAGCATAGTGCGCCTAAGAAATGTATTTAGTGTTCGTAATCTAATAAAAACTACACTTAAACGGATGTTTACGACACTATCGATTAGGATTAAGCAAGATAGCTAATACTTCGTGTTCTTATGGCCCTGTCAGTTGTAATCGACACCGTTCAGCAAAATAAACAAGTTGACACCTGTGCGGAGGTATTTAGTTTAGATGTACTAGGTTTTATTGCCGAATAAGTAGGTTCCACGCGACTTGCACTGGAGTAGCAGGGTTATTGTTAAACGCTGTCGGAATCACGATCGCTTTCAATTTGACAGGTCGAAACCAATCTCGCTTTAAAATTGCAACAACTAGTAGAATATCATGACAGTCGAAGCCCATGCCCAGGCACTTTTGAAATCCATGGAACGTAATATCAATTCGTTACGTGCAAGTAAAATTACAGATGGGGATGGTTTGTTACACAAAAGCGTTTTACCGAGCTTGGGATCACGATCAATATCCTTTGTCAATGCCATCCTGATTCTGAAGAGTTTTGTAGAATTGTGAATGCGTTGCTTATCTGTTTAAAAAAAAACGGAGTCACTTGATTTGCGATTTGCGTAACGGTTAGCGATGTTTATCGAAGTGACTTCTTTATTTAAATAAGCATCTTCTGGTATATCTAATAGAAAAAGTAGGCTGCAAAACCAAGACACAGTCAGACAAAAGCAAAACAAGATCTAGTTTCAGTCGATTCGACATTTGTCAAACCATAGGTAAAAAAGAAAGTTCTCGTGATCACACCTACTCGTTAAACATAAAAAACCATGTGAAAAGCCATAAAATACTGTACACAGAACGTAATGACATGTGTTTCGTGAGAACATTGTCAATAATGATTAAACAAATTGTAGGTACACGTACGAGCTAAGCCGTGACCCGAAAAGCGTAAGAATGTAACATTCTGTAAGTCAAACGTTTACCAGACTGGTGATGAGTTAGGATTAGACAGCAAAGTTTTGCTAACTCTATTTGTTATTGAGCTAACTTATGTTGTGTTTGTTGTTTTCAGAACATCTTAATTTTAGTGGGTGACACAGGAGACGTCACTATGACAACAAGCGACGTAAAATATTTTATTGACCCACGTAGTATTTTTACTATTGTTTTCTTTTTTAACCGACTTCAAAAAAAGGAGGTATTCAATTCGGCTGTATTTTTTTTTTTTTTTTTTTTTTTTTTTTTTTTTTTTTATCATTTTTTATGTATGTTACCTCAGAACTTCTAAACGGGTGGACCGATTTCGATGGTTCTTTTTGTGTCCGATAGCAAATGGCTTCCCATTGGTCCCATTTTAATTTCATCAAAATCTAACTAGTAGTTTTTGAATTATCCTTAAAATAAAAAAAAAATGTATGGGCATTCGGGAATTTTAGTCCGAACTTACATTTGTACATACTTACATACCTACATACAGTCACGCCTGTATTCTTAAATGGGGTAGGCAGAGCACACAAAACGCTACATAGACAAAACTATGTCTATGTCACGCTTCGTGGCCACTTTTAGCACATTTTTTGTAGGTTTTGAGTTAGCAGGTATAATAGTGACAGGTTGCTAGCCTGTCGCCTAAAATTTACTTTAACCTATGTCCTTAGTCGCCTCTTGCGACATCCACAGAAGAAATGGAGAGTATTTTTATGTGTATTCGCTGATTACTCGAAGACGCCTGGACCTATTTGGAAAATTCTTTTTTTGTCTGAAAGGGTATAGTTTCCAGGTAGTCCGATTGTCAGCATACCTTGACCTGATGATGGAATATTAGGGAAATCGAGGGTAACCCTCGAATTTTATAGGCACAGGTAATGTTTTTAGTGCATTTTTCAAAGCTACACCAGTATTTACGCTTGGCAGTAAAAAAAATATGACTGAGCTGATGATGAAAGGTCAACTCCTTAATTTTTAGGAGTTAAAGGATAACTTTTTCGATACTGAATGCACCTGCAGACTGAAAATTATAGTTTCAGTAGGTAATTAGCCAGGCCTGCTGCTTCTCAAGCGTTGCATTTCTGCTAATGCTCGTTCATTGTGGGGTTTACTTAACAGTTTAGAGGGTTCTAAATCAGATAGAGCTATTCCTTCTAAAGCCTTGAATCTAGTGAGAGCTACGTATACCTACTTGACCTTTGGTAAATATGCACATAAACAGAAGTTTCCTTTCAGGATAAAGCTAATATGAAGTCGGTTTTTTTTTGTTTAAAATTATTTTCAATAGCATTTTGTTAATTTGTGAATGTCATGTTTCATCATGTTTATTGCAACTTATTTTTTTTTATCGGTCTCAATAATTGAGTTTCCACTATATCTCTCAAAGTGTGGCCGTAAGAGATCCCTTAATACACCTTTATATCCCTCTATACATATTTCAACAATTTATTTTTTGTGTTTCGTGTTTTTTTTGTCCAGTATGGTAATGGTACTTCATTATTTTTATGCATCCATTCTAAATGCAAGGTAAACATGACAAATATGCCGTAAATTCAAATTTCCCGCGACTCCGTCTACGTAAAATGTATCCCTATCCCACGGAAATTATTGTCTAAACACTTAAAATTAGCCACGAAAGAAAAAATATGTATCTTATCAATATTATATCCCCAGTTGGCGGCGTCGCTGTCGATATTGTCGATCGATTAAAACTTAATCGATTCTATCCATCTGGACATTATAATCGCGTGTTCACCTGTTAAAGCTGTTTCCCCGTTTGTAGGTTAATGTTCAGTAGAAGAATGAAAATTGCAGTTTTAATGGAACCTTTCCTCAATAAATATCGTAACATACTGTGTGAAAAGGGTTTGAGGCGATAATACTCCAAATTCTTCGGCACTTGAAATATTTTTGTTAATAACTGGTGTTCATAGGAATAGTGCTTGATAAATTCGAGTGACATCGCTACGTGGTCCAATTCTTACCAAGGCGTGACGTCACAACCGCCCATTTCGGTAGTTTGATGATCTCTTTGTCGATGTTTAATTATTTGACAAACCAAAAAAACACGTGTCTCACATTGTTCCTTAATTTAACTACGAACTAATTAGAATGATTTTATAATGTAATAGGGTGACGGTGGACAATATTAGTGAAACGCGGGTAGTTCGGGGAGCCGTTACTGATGAAAATCAAGTGCGGGTAGTTCGAAGGACCCGGGCTGGCCAACAACCGTCGTGCTCCGCTTCAGTCAACTCGTGACCACGGTCGCTGTAACGTAACGCTGCCGAACGTCGAGAGGTAATTAAAAAAAATACCGTGATTAAGTCCCGCGTAAACATTAATAATATATTTTAACCCATCCGACATCCTTATTCAAACGTATCTACGGGTACGTGTATTCATGGCGCTATCATTATCTCAGAGTTAAGTACAACAATAATTACCTTTAATCTCGGTTTATCTAGGATACCGTCCATAACCGAGACTTTAATGAGTTCATAATTATTTTCGCCATTGCTTGTGACGTCAATTGAAATCCCGTTCATTTGTTCTCATTTGTTTTTGGGAACTATTAACGTTTCAAACACGCAGCTGTGTCGGGTTAAAGTAATACCTCTCCATTTCTTCCATGATTGTCATAATAGGCGATTAAGGAAATAGGTTAAGGTATATTTTAGGCGACAAGCTATCAACCTGTCACTATTACACCTACCCGGCAACTACAAACCTAAAATATATGCTAGAGGTGGCCACGAAAAGTGAAATAGTCATGATTTATTTCTATGTAGCGTTTTATGCGCTCTGCCTAACACGTTTCGTGGCGACTTCTAGCATATTTTTGTAGGTTTTGAGTTCGTATAATAGATAATTCGTATAATTTGAGCAGGTATAATAGTGACAGGTTGCTAGCTTGTCTAAAATGTACCTACCTTAAACTATTTTCTCAGTGGCTTCATACGACATCCACGGAAGAAATGGAGAGGTGTAATTTTAAATCCGACACCGCATGGACATGCTTGCCTGTGCCTGACTATTTTGCACCGAAACGCTCTGGACTCACGATTTCCTCCGTCAAGCCTCTGCCGTTTCCAAACACAAGTACCATGGGACCACCGCCGCGGTGGCCATATCGGCGGCCTACGTGAGACCCCAACTAAATACCTCTTGATCGTTTCGACGCCATTTAAAACCGCACTTAGCAATCAATGGGGCCTGCCTCCGAGACAAGGTGTGCAGGTATTTCAATAAATTAATAACCGCCTCTACGTTTAGTACAACTCTTTTTCCTGTGATCGTAGGAGGCGACCAAAGATGTAGGTTTAGGTATACTTTAGGCGGCAGGCTAGCAACCAGTAGGTTTAGCACGGCAACACGCTCTAGTCGCGTCGCGCGCGGGATAGTCTACCTGTCACTTTCTGACGTCTCTAGTTTAGTTAGACAGTGACAAGCATAGTCTATCTCGCACGTATCTCTACTCGCGCCCTGTCGTGCCAAGGGGACTGTAAATGTTATACCTCTTTTGGAGATGGTTCTAGACTTCTATTAGTCAGATTTGTCATCGGTTTTTTTAATAGCTTACAACCTATCCCAATAACCAACTCAAGCCGTCTTATACTAAGAGAAGCCTGTGCCCTGTAGGGGATAAAGCATAGACTGGGTGACGATGATATTTATGATAATGCCATAAAGCACTACAACAATCATTCAGTCTACTTAATGCACAATCACGAGTCGATACATCTGTGGGTGTAATCCGCCATCAAAATCATTAGTCAGCACCAATGATGATCGCGTCATAGGACAGTTGTGAGGTTAATGATGCACATTGACAAAAAGCCACAAACAACGTAGAATGACAAGAGTATTACAAAGATTAACCCTGTTTTTGTCAACGAGTACTTCATTAATCATTTTGTAAATCAATAACAATCTGTTAAAGTAATGAGATGAAAACCTTGACGTGATTGACAACCTTTGGTCGGTGAATAAAGAAAAGCGCGCAAAAAAATCCAGTGATTTCGCATGTCTTTTATACTTCACTTGGTTTAAACTTACGGTACTTAGGTTCTTACGTTTGAGAGTAAAACCGCTAACACACGGGAATTTAAAAAACGCGCAATCGACGCGCAGATGACGCTTCAAACGAGATTCGAATTTCGAACGCAACTTTTTAATTTTAAACGCACAGGGTGATCATGAAAAGACCACGATACAAAAGCGTTGTAGACACCCGTAGCTTCTACGTTTTAAACTTTAAGAATTGGGAAAGCCAAGCCAATCGAAATAAACGGAAACGACCCATTCTTTACAATGAAAATGCGATACTTTGTTGTAAAATATACGTAATTATCAAAAGAATTATGTGATTACGGTAGCTGATTTATAATTCGGAAGAGGACAAGTCACAAGCGACTCAAAATGACTGTTATTTACATAACGAACTTCATTTTGGTCTTTTGAAGAATTAAAAAAAAAGAAGATAACCATAACAGGTTTGTATAAATTTTAGCAAAGTTACCAACATCATCTAAGATTACGAAAGGTCATTGCAAAAATGTAACAAATATTATTTCGTAGACATCATAAGATGCGACTACGGAGATAGGTTAAGAAATACTTTAGGCTAACGACTCTTTAACAAAGGTAACCTAATAATCGTATTGTTTCGTGTGCTCTACCTACCCTGTATGAAAATATAGCAGAAATTAAACGAAGGTCCCATTTCATATGAAAATTACGCCTATTAAAGTGCAAACGGCAATTTCTACACTTTCGGGTGTGTCTCAGGTATTTTTTAAATTTTCCGCTCATCGCTCGTGTTGTAAACCAGCCAGCAAGCTTCAGGTCAAATCAATTCACCAACAAATTGCTTTAAACAATTGTTAATGGCAACCTTTTCAACAACTGTCACAGTCAAGGCAATTAATATTGGAGATATACAGTTTGACGTATCGGATTTAAATGTCAATGTTCAAAAACGGGTTATGTTGGTTTTTGGGTCGTATTGATTAATTTTAAATGCTCATTTATGATTGATTTTGATATTGGGCAGAATTTCATCATCGTCTGACAAAGATAGTCAAGATTTTTTTTCCAAACGGCGCTCGAAACTTTACACAAACGAAAACATCGAATACCGATATTATTTTCATACATTTATACCGGTATTTAATTTCGGTATCTCAGTTGTTTATGTATGTTATTGGATTTTTTTCATTTAATATCGTACTTTTGTAGGCTTACCTAAATACTATCTAGGAATACCAAGCTAAAATTCCAAATTAAAGGAGATATTTAAGTTTTTAGTAATACCGGTAACGATCCCTGCTTTCAGCACAAATTTTGGTCTAAAAATAGTGATAGATAGTGACAAGTTGTCCCTAGTCGCTTTTATAATATACCTACCTACCTACACGGAAAAAGAGAGAGGTCGTATTCTAAACTTGACACTTGACACCACATGGAGACACGAGATAAACCGTTTGACAAAATGTTATGCTATCTTATTCGGGTTCCTTTCGGATATGCCTCGAACCAATGGAGTTATGGGTAAAGACTCCAATAGAGAGATCTCTCTCCAGGCAGATGTTATGCCTGGGGACCGAAGTTCACAGAGAGAGGAGGTTGGAGGTTGTATTTATTTTGACAGTAGAAGTCCTACTACTCGATGATAGATGGCGCCAGGTGTCTGTACAGGATATTTTGTGTATTTACTTCTTCGCAAGATTCAGGGTGTCATAGAAACACCCTCATCATCATCATCCAGCTTCTAAACGTCCCACTGCAGTATGAGAGGGCTTGAGCTAAAGTTCCCACGCGGGCCTAGTGCGTATTGGGAACTACACACAACTTTGAATTACTTCGTCGCTGTGTGTAGGTTTCCTCGTGATGTTTTCCTTCACCGAATAGCTCGTCGCAAATATCAAATTACATTCCGCACATAAATTCCGAAAAAATCTAGAGGTGCGAGACTGGGGTTCGAACCCACGACCCTCTGCATGAGAGGCCACAGGTCGATACGCTGAGCTACCACCACTTTTTAGAAACACCCTGAGAATAAAAAAAACTTTTGTTTTCAAGAATGCATAAAAGTGGCTGTTCTCTTTTAAGCATTGGAAGTGTGAAGTGAGCAGGCGCTGTCGCCATTTCACTTATTCGTCGCCATTTTATTTATTTGGCGCCATTTTCAACCGACCCCAAAGAAGGTCAGTATTGATTTCACCCGCATACCTCGCTTCCGGTTCCCAGCAGATGTTTTGACTTTTAAATTTTGACAGCAATTTGTCTCAGTTAATCAACGTTAATTAGGCAGCTCTTAATTAGTTTATCACCTTATTCGCTAATTACGTTTTTTAGGACTTCCGAAAATGTTTAGGTTATAAGATAGGATCATAAAATGCTAAATCTTCGCAATGCAGGAAGGAACACAGTAGGACTGTAACCTTAAAATCGTATAAAACACATATTTAAGAAGATAATAAAATAATAAAGATTTAAACATTGTTTTTATGATCTAACTGATATTATGTTAATTACATTAAAATCATATAGTTGTGTACATTTTCCTTCTAATGATACATGCAAATAAAACTTCACTCAAAAGCTAGTACAAAAAAGTATTAGTTTAATTTAATGTAGACGCTGCGAAAAAATAACATTCTCACTATTTTACCGTTTACTTATTGAATCCCATGAGTAAATTGTAAGTAAAAGTTATATTACTTGCTGTATTCGTCATAGGATTTGAATAAAACGACGTGTCCTCATTGGCAGAACTAACATTATAATTTGGGGCATACAACTAACCCACTTAGTTGAGATTTAATAAACGTTGCGTCATGTAAATAAACGCTGAGGGCAATGATCCGTTGTACTGGTACATTTTAGTTGTAGGATTTTGAAAAATAGATACGGTAGTACACCTACAATGTATACATTGCCGTGTGGTGTCCGATTTAGGATAATGTCTCTCAATTTCTTCCGTGGATGTCGTAAGAGGCGATTAGGGAAGTCAAGGTTTTATTTATCCCTAGTTATGTATGGATTTATCTTTACCACAGGACTTCTCACGTGACATGATGAAACCTGTATAAGTTATACAGATGAAGTCAAAATGGTGACACAAAATGAGTGTTTTTTACGCAATTAATACTGGACAATGGAATTCACTAACTCAATAGTTTTAACTAGTCTTATTAAATTTGAGGTGTCCTTACATTGAGATCACGATTCCACTCAACCTTAATATGAACAATATAATAATAGCCTAGGTACATTAACTGGCAAATTTTAACAATTGAACTAATGATTAGATTGCACAGCATTTAAGTGAGTAAGTAGGGGTGCGTCCCATATGATATAACTACAAAAAATATAATTTCACATTAATAACGTTCACAAGATATAATCAACGTTTGCTATAACATCAAAATCAATATTTTTATTAGGAATAACGCTCAGTTAACATAATACTCATTTGGTATAATATTTTTTCATATAACATTCAAATACTCCAAATTCATTTTGTATAACATTCAAAACGCATATCGATCATAGTATATACTAGCTTTTAGTATAATAGTGATTATAAAATATAATAGCGTATAATATAATAATAGTACGTATTCTACTATAAGGCAGGTCAGAATTCGGTCAGGTTAGGTACGACGACGAGCGAAGCGAGGAGGAGTGTTAGGTTGAACTGCGACCCAACAGCGCGCGAGCCGAGCGAGCGAAGCGAGCGTGCCGCGGCAGCGGCCGGCGAAGTGCCAGAAGCGACTTTTTTTATACGAGCGTTATGCATTTTGATGTTAGATACGTTGATTGATATACGTTATAAATCATAGATAATATAAACGTTATATTTAATCATCGTTATATACAATGATATTATACTTAATGAACGTTATTCCAAACAAAAATAGATATTTTGAAATTATATCAAACGAACGTTATACAATTTGAAAGGTATATAAAACAAATTTATAGAATGTGAGCGTATATAATATGAATATTATATCATATGTTTTTATATCTTTTATTACTTACCCAGTAAGTAGTACTAATTTTGCATCACCAATTTGACTTCATCTTGTATAGAAGCAGAAAGAAGCACAACAAGTTTTTGCTCCCCTTTCGTACGTTATTTTGCTACCTACTTGAAAAGCACATGACATGTCAAATTAAACTCTTACGTTGCATTTACACAGGCGTAGAAAATTGCGCAGATTTCTTTACATTACGGGCTCGTCAAGCGATTAGAATATAAGCAGTCGATTGGACGCTGCAATGTATTTCAAGAAACCAACTTACACTTATTTTCAGGTAGCAGGCTTCTGACACCAATGAGTTAGCATTAATTGACACTATCACGATGACTGGTTAAGTTTCTGAACATGATACTTGAAGTAGTTTAAGAAGATAACGAATTCGAGAGCTTTTTTGTCCATTCATCTGTTTTTACTCGCGTCAAACTTTCTGACGGATTAAAGTGATCATAACTAAGCTTCTGTATAGCGTGTCAGTTCAAAAAACCTTACAATTTCAGGCCTAAAGCTATCAGGCAAGATGTAATAAACTCCCACATGTGTTTTTTCTTGAATAAAAATACATTCCATGTATTTAAAGAACAACTGTCTCTGTGGGTCGAAAATACTAGATCTCTATTGTATATTTGTGTTGAAAAAGAAAATAAATGTATGGCGGTTAAGTTCAAAGTAAACTTTGAACGGTGGGTTTGTTTAACACTCGGATTAGCAGCGGCTTGATAAGGCACGATGTTGTATGCCTAAAGGAAGAATATGAGATAAGCTGAAACAATCCTCTATCGGAATATAATTAAGTAGGCAGGTAAAATCCGAACATCAATATTTCGATTTTCGATTTATGTAAACATAAAAGCAATTTATTTTATTTTTGTTAATACTGAATAAAAAAATGGTGACTATTTCTTTTTTTTTCTCATACGAACACTTAATTTAAAAATTCAAATAACGAAATACTTTGTCATTATTGTGCGTCATTTGTTTGTCTTGTCTTTTTAAGAGTGACTCAATCATAAATTACGAATTATTCGTTGGAAATTCAAAATTGACGTGACACCAATGACTCGAGTTTTCAAGCAAACTGACAGCTGTCACAACGAACAGCGTCACGCGTTTGTTCCAAATTCTTATTGATAAAAACCTTTTTTACTTAAAAGATGCAGGCTGGTTACATCTCCACGCAAAAAAACGCAAGCTAGATAAGGTAAATGTACCAATGCTCCACACTGACCCAATAAGGTTGCATAAGTTTGCAAGTGCCGTGTATTAGGTCAGTGTCGAGCATTGGTATAGGTATTTATTTACCTTACTAGTCTATAAAAAAAATTACAACAATGAAACGCCACGGCTTTTTGTGCTGGTGTAAACTGTACTTTACAGTAATTTAGCTAATTACAACCTTTGTGAAATTCCTAAGCCATGATATGCAAAACAGCAGTTCTCAACAAACCGATTGTTCTCCACACGATTCAAATAAGCTAAAATTAGAACGCTAAACGTATAAATTGTTTGCTTCGTACTGATAAAGAAAAGTACTGTGTTAACACACGCGAAGTGAACTAATTTGGGAGTAAACCATTTTGTTTTGAAAACAGTCTAAGGTAACAGCAGTATTTTTAGTTAGTCATACAATTTGTGATTAAACACATTTGACTAATTCACAATTTAACATGTCAATCCTAAATGTTAAACGGATATCTTGATATCGATGCCGCTAAGACGGTCTTTGCCTGTGAGAAAGTCGTCACTCCAAATTAATAAAACTCTAGCAACAACCTTCTTACTACTGGGGCTATTAGTGTCCTTAATCTGATAATAGGTGGCGCTGATTGCTCGCCGTCGCATTACCCGAAATTTTTATTCGTATTTTTTATACTTGTTATTGAACATCTGAATACTTAGCCTTATTATAAACGAACCAATAAACAGAATACACAAACTTTGGCTGCGAATTAAAATGACTACCGGGCGTCGATTCTGCTAGAAAAAAGTCATGAAAACAATTTTGTGTTTGATTGTTCAAATGTTAAACTAGACCACCCTGATGCTGCTGATATAGAGTACCGTTTTAAGAAGATCTACCAAAGCCTATTATTATCAGCTTAAGCTATAAATAACCGCCAAGTCTTTTTAATAAGAAGACGTCTTCCGACCCACTGGGCCGTTCTAAACCCGCTCCAAACATCTTGTTCGCTTTTTATCACATCAGTAATCAAAATCCAGTCACTAAGTCAAAATGACGCTGCGCATAAGTAAATCTAATTAAATAAGAAACTATTCAAGATCGAGTTTTAGAGATAAAGGTAATTAATCGTGTAATAAACCCAAACTGAAGTATAAATAGACTGCACGTAATTAAGGGTCGTTAAGTTTTTTCTCTGACAAAAAGTTCTTTAACAAATTGATATTGTTTCTGCGTCAGAGCGTGTGAAATTGATCACATTGGCTGCCTGGCGCAGGTAGTGTGAAGGCCAAGTTTTTGAAAATCGGTTACCGTCTGTACGAAAGTCTATGGCTACTATGAAAAGCAGTTATTTTATAAAAACTAACTTATTGTTAGGTATGTCGTATTATCGTAGCATTTAAATTGGTATTTTGACAAAAGTGGTTATACAAGTACCGAGAGAGTAAAAAGTATTTTTTTTAATTTACCTCATTTGACTAAGAGCCACCAAAAAAATCACAGTTCATACAATTGCCTAGGTTAGGTTGTTTTCTCAATTTGTCATCTCATCACCATTGCCATAAATCTTGTAATTCGACGATAAAATGAAATACGAATATAGTATCACCATCTAACGAAACTTGTCTCGTATTATTAAAAATAAGAACCAAAATGGATTTTAATTGCGGGACTTGCCACTTGTTTCGACAAATGTAGGTAGCGTCGTGGGATTTTTCCAAGCTTTATCTTATCAACTTGAGAATAGAACTGCAAAGTCCACGACGCAGTGGCTGTTTTTGTCCTCATTCGTAAATTAGTCTACCATTATTTAAAATTACGTACAATCTATTTTTATAAGTGCACTGAATGACCAAGACAGTTTGAACCGTAAGTGTACAGACTACTCCGAGAACTCGCACGCAATCTCTTTTCGGCCGGAGTGTGGAAAATACCAACTTTCTTTGTCTCTTGATTTGAGCTGCCGGGTCTAGAATAGCACCTCTCCCTTTCTTCCGTGGGTGTCGTAAGAGGCAACTAAGGAAATGGATTTAGGTATTCTTTAGGCGACAGGCTAGCAACCTGTCACTATTATACTACCTCTTACATCTGTTTTCAAACCCAATTTGATGCTAGAATTGGCTGCGAAGCGTGCAATAGTCATAATCATGGTTATGTGTATTTCACATTTCGTACGCTCTGCCTACCCCATTTGGGATTATAGGCGTGATTATATGTATGTACCTATGTATGTATTGATTTAGAGTCACGTAGTGTAGCGCATTTTGAGTAGGTAAGTGTTGTAACAATAACAATGTATTCAGTAAAACTTTTATGCTATAAACTTTTACTGAAACCTTCCGATCCCATACAGCTTAGACTCTTAGACATTGATCACACATGGATTACGAAATTACATGAATGCACACATTTTGCCGTGTGGTGTCGGGTTTAGAATAACAAAGGGAATTGGTTAAGGTATATTTTAGGCGACAGGCTAGCAACCTGTCACTACCGTACATGCCAACCTAAAACATATGCTAAAAGTGGGAGCAAAACATGGAACAGTCATGGTTTTCTATGTGGTGTTTCGTGTGCTCTGCCTACACCATATGGGAATACAGGCGTGATGTACAGTCACGAACAGGGACTGTTAAGCTACTTGCCACTGTTCGCAATTTAGACGTGTAATCAATGACCGCTGTGACCGACTAGATGTCAGCTATTGGATTAGTATTACACGACCAAGTTACAAACATAGGTAAGTGGCTCAACAATCCCTGTTCGCGATGGTACGTAGGTAGGAATGTACACACTCGTAACAAAATAAACTTCTTAGAATAGAACCGTATGCAACTAGTCATTTAACTAAGCGGTAGGTAAAACACACAGTTTAAATAAACAGGATAAATTGCGTTGGCGCACGTTTGTGGTCTATGTGCGAAGCAATTAAATATGTCACTGTCAATTGGAGCGTTTTGATGTTGTCATACCAGTTTCCACATACTATGGTTGGATCAGTCATAGTGGCGTAGTTAACATCGTCATATACATAATATACGACATAGACAAAACCATGATTATGATTATTTCACGCTTCGCAGACACTTCTGCCATAATTTTAAGGTTGAAAACAGATGAAAGAGATTTCCTGTGTGGTGCCAGGATAAAGTAACACTGTTCCGTTTCTTCCATGGTCGTAAGAGGCGACTATTTAGGTAGGTATGTTTTAGGCGACAGGCTAGCAACCTGTCACTTTTATATAAAATATAGTATATGTATTTATTTTACTCATTTTACGTCAGTAAACTAATATTTTACTAACTATTTTAATATATTTCTAAAAGTAAGGCGGTAACACATGACTGTCACTAGCTTGACTTACTTTTCCGAACTTTTGTCATAAATACTTAATAATACAGACAATACATGTCTCCTTAAAAAAAGAGAGTCCTTAAGAACAATTCCCACGCCTTCACCCCATTTCTTTCAACTGCCATTTTAGCATATAAAAAAATGAGCAAAACAACTCCCAACACATTCTCCACTCACTGCAACAAGGTCTCATCTCAGACTGTGTACACGTGAGAAGGGACCTTGTTACACTCAGACAGCTAGGTCCAAACGGTCAGACGATACGGCCCAGACGCCGGGTTATCAGCTTATCAGTGACCTGCGCAGACGCAATTATGTAACTGGAGTTTAACTGGTGGCTATTAGTTAACGTTAAGATACGGTAGATGGCGCTTGTTTAGGGCTCTATGACGCACGGACTCGTTAATTAGGGTCAGATATGAAGCTATTTAAATGTACACACATATCACGCCTGTTTCCAAATGTACACAGAGCATTCGAAATGTAACATAGTTATGGTTAAGTCGCGTTTTCACCTAGTGTTCTGAACAGTTCTGAACGAGCATTCGTTCGTTCGTGCGGTAGATGAAAACGCTCAACCGTTCGAATGTGTTCGTTCAGCGTTTTTTCATATAAGTGAAAACAGATGTTGTCTGTTTTGAGCGAACATAAGCCGAACAGCGAACATTTGTTCTGAGCAAATGTTTGCTCAGAACACTAGGTGAAAACGCGGCTTTACATGGAGTAAAAAAAACTTTGCACCCGATTTCTAGTCGAAAAATATTTACGAAAATTTTACAGTTGACTTTACACAGCAAAGCGCGAGTTAAGTCGAGCGGGAGATAGAGTATAGGTACCTCTGTCACTGTCATAGTAGAGGTATAAAAAAATGATGGGTATGACGGTTTCGCAGCTTCATTCTTTGCAAGTTATGGTTTAACATAGTGTAGCAGCATCCCACGCATTAGCCTTGTACTGAGGTTTAAAAGTTTTTTTAACACAAGCAACGTTTTTAAACATTGTCAAACTGAACTACCTCTTTAGCTTTAGCAATAACTGGAGCTGTTAGCACAAGTGAAGCCATCGCACATAAACTACAGTGCACTTTAGAGATAGGTGAGCGAAACCGTTAAATCGCGTCAAACGCACTCTCGAAAAGTTCCTTTGACGTTTAAATCTAACAGACGCACGAGTCTATTTGCGCGTATTATGGTAAGTTTACAAGTCTGTGGTGGCTTATGTGGTGGTTATATTTGAGACAGCTTATAAAAATTCGTTCCACATCTGACTCATAGGCCGTGTGTAGACATCCCACACAGAAAACCATTATCTAACCAACTGTCACTGACCGACAGCCCAATGAAATGCTAATTATGTGTTTTGTTTTAATCACTTTAGTACCGTGGTCTTTTTAAGTCTATTTTAAAGCTTCGCAGAGATATTATTGTTAACGAGGTAAGATGAAAATATACATGAATAGGCTTATATAAGTTTAAGTACCTTTCCGTTTCTTCCATGGATTTCGTAAGAGGCGTCCAAGGAAATATACCTTAGCTGGCAAGTGAGATCTGTCACAAAATATAACTCTTTTCTCTGACTGTAAGCCTAAATGCTGCTACAACTGTAACGTATAAGGCAGTGTTTTTCAAACTGTGGGTCGCGACCCCTTGGGGGGTCGTGACGACTTACTCAGGGGGTCGCCGGCTAAGAAAAAGTCGAGATTCTTACACAGTAAACACGCAATTTTAGTGAGAAGGATGTGCTTGTGAATGAAAACGTTAATAATCAAATAATTTTAAAATTACAGTCTATTTCTCTTTTTTTTAAACAATGGAAGTATGTATGTTAAAATAATTTTAAAAAAAATTGACATTTCTACGTCACAAGGGGGTCGCCAGAATATTTCTACCTGTAAAGGGGTCGCGAAGTCAAAAAGATTGAAAAACACTGGTATAAGGTATTGAAGTAAAGTACACGAAACTTTCAATTTGATTGTTTTATTTTTTAAAAGATGTCTAAGAAGATAACATTGACAAAGACATACTTGTACACAGCTCTAAAATTATCCGCCTACCCTATATTTTCATCTTTGCCTACTATAAAGACCTCGACTAAATGTCACTTTCCACATTATTTTAAAAAAGTAAGATGTTTTCCGCTGAGTGTATTTCAAAAATCCATGGCATCCATACCAAGCCAGGTAAAACTGGTCGATCGACAATTTTATTTCTTGGAATTATATAAACTATTTATTTTCCTATGATTCTATAAATATCTCAAGTAATCAAGATGCCCAGACATAAAGTTCGGTACACAATAGCAGTGCGTGAGTGCGTGAAAGCAGATGGAGGTTATTGGCACAAGCATAACCCGGTAACAGAGAGGCTTGTGTACACATGCCCTTGCGCAGCTAACGATTCTATCGCCTCCGTAGAGCAAAATCGGTTACCAGCATTTGTATGCTAAGATTATATAATAAACTTTACAAATATTTTAAACGCGGTTTCCATGTAATGTTTTTAATGAGGTTTAGATTGTGACATGCCGTGTGGTGCCGGGTATAGAATAACACCTCTCCATTTTTTCCGTGGATGTCGTAAGAGGCGACTAAGGAAATAGGTTAAGGTTTATTTTATGTGTCAGGCTAGCAGCCTGTCACAATAGTATAATTATATTTAAACTAAAAATTTAAAAAGTATGATAGATGTGGCTTTGAGACGTAAAAAATCATGAATTTGTCTATGTAGTGTTTGTGTGCTCTGCCTACCCTATTTGAGAATGCAGAAGTGAAGTATGTGTGTATTGTATGTATATAATTTTGATTCTACTGAAACGAATACAAGGCCTATAATGGCTCTTGTACGGGTGTTTGTACGTTTAGAATATATAAGGTGCTAACAAATTAGTCACGGATATTTTAAGAGATAATAGATTACATTAAAATAATTAACTTTTAACTGTAATTCTAATTAATGAACCTTTGTATATAATTTTATTGTTTTAATTTACCGAACAAAAAAAATAATTTACAATTATTCTTTAAAATAATCATCCTATTATGCACACATGTCCAAATGTTAACACTGTCTGTCATTTCTAGTGTTGCTAGGTACGATTTGTTTAAATCGGTACATACGGTAAAATAAATTAGGATTAAAGGTTGTAGATCCGGAAAAACAAAAAACACAAATTTCTATGACTAGATGGCGCCTGGTGTAGTTGCATCGAGATAGGTCTCCAAGCAAATGTTATTCCTGAATTAAAACAAACCTTTAAACTTAAATTCAATACCTTTAGCGCTAATGATGTAATACGTTCTATTTTTAATTATTTGTATGCATTTTTTTGAATGATACTGATTTTTCATTTTATGACTCGTGAAAATTGGGACGTTCCGCGGAAATCGGGACACCTGGCAACTCTAGCATGTCACGTCAAAAGTTTTTTTTTCGTAAATGTCATTTTGACTCGGCGGGAAGATTGTAGGTTGATTGTTTAAAGAGTTTCTAGAATGTCTAAAAAGGTCTCATTTAATTATCTTATTAACAGGATGTTTTAACGTGACAAATTTGTTTCCTAGTTTTCTCGAAAAAAACACAATAAAACCTATGATGTTTCATACTTAAATGTACTCCTAAAATCGAGGACTATCAGCTGTAAAAATATCCGTGACTAATTTGTTAGCACCTTATATTGCTAAGAAGGATGCACTAAAGCGAAAGAAAACACTAAAATTATGACAGTACTTAATATTTAGTGCTAGCATATACTCTTAATATTAGGTATTCAACTGACTGGCACGTTTTTATTAACCAAGTAATATACCATCGAAGAGCTAAATAAGCCTAAAATCGGACCAAAGCAAACCTTAATTGCGTTGTAAAAAAATCCGCTTTCCTCTCGCTTCGCTACCACTGTCCTCTTCACCCAACCACTGACACCCATCGCAGCGAAAGCGATTATCGATCGGATCGATAAATCGATAGTCGATACGTAAGCGCCAGAATGAGAACTCGGACAAAAAGTAATTCAATAGCTCAGCGTGTAGTATAATACTATAATTTGCCTTGTAAGTAGTTTGAAGCTCTGTGGGAAAATTAACCCGTTCTTACTAAGTATTGTTTGTGGTTTTGTCAATAGTACTACCAGTTTATTTCGCATTTGATTGTAATAGCATCCTTTTAGCCTAAATCACTGTATGACAGCTATAGAATAAGGGTAATTGAGTATTGTGCCCGTAAAATAATGAGTCCGTAGATTCGCAAAACATTTGTTACGAATCCTTGATAAAAATACTCACTCATATGCCTGCCCACATGAAACTTAAAACATATGCCAGAAGTGGCCACGAAGCGTGAAGTAGCCATAGGTTTGTCTATGTAGCGTTTCGTGAGCTCTGCCTACCCCATTAGGGAATACAGGCGTACTGTACGTAAGAATGTATGTAAAACTATACATTTTAAACTAACGTTAGTAAGTAAACACGTGGACAGAATATAGAGCGCGAACCCATTGAATATTGAACAGCAATAATTGAGTAGTTTTTATGCATTTAGACAAACAACTAACCAGTTTATTAGATCGTAAAAATCTTGAGTAAATTCAATTGAATCAATATTGAGATAGTTTGTTAAGTATATTTTTTAACAGTCGGTTTTTATGTTCAGCGTAGGCGGTGTTTTTGTCATCTTTTTCACGGCCTATATGTAAAAAAGGGCTGTTACAATGTCGGTAGCGTTTGGTAACGTTTTTAAGAATAAGTCAGAGTTATATAAATACATACAGTCAATTATTTTAAACGTTGACAAGGCAAAACCAATGTTTTGAAGCTTAATGCTCTTGCGACGTTGCAAAAGGGCAAATACAGCGGTATATCAAGTAACATATATTATATTACTTCTGATTGGCTAAGTGTAGGTACCTCTATCCAGTGAGAAATACTATCTTGTTTCACAAATAGTGTTTATTGTTTGTTTATTGCTTAAGTAGATTGCAAATAACAAAGTAAGATAAACTACGGGTTAATAAGATTTAACATAATCTAATATATTGTAGTTCAAATCTTGATTCTTATACGTAATTTACGTTAGAACATTGTGAAGAATATCCATGTAGTGTCAGGTCTAAAATAACACCTCTCCATTTCTTCCGTGGTTGCCAAAGAAGCAACAAACGATATAGGGCTAAGCATGTTTTAAGCGGAGACTAGGGGAAGACCTAGACGGACGTTCCGTGACCAAATCGCGGACGTTTTAGAAACAGGTCAGGTCAAGAGTACCCGAAATCGACGAGCATGTATAAAGAAACTAATGAACGTGGATGAAGCAAAAGAGGTATGTCAGGATCGTAGCAAGTGGAACAAAGTGGTCTCTGCCTACCCCTGTGGGAAAGAGGCGTGACGGTATGTTATGTATGTATGTTTTAAGCGACAGCCTAGCAACCTGTCACTATTATACTCCTTTCTTCTATGTTTAAACTTAAGATTATGCATAACGTGGCTGTGTTAATGTGTGTTTTGACTATGTAACATTTATATGCTCTGTCTAAATACCGCATTAAGGAATACAGGCGTGATGTATGTGTGTGTGTATTTGTGTCATCAATGCAATGGGTCATTCGATATCTCCTAATGAACGAGCTCTTAGTCTAAACAAAAACATCTACTTAATTATTACTGACGACCTTTAACTATTTAAAGGATGGTTAATTTAAACAAATGAATGACGTCTAAACAAAATGTGGCCATTGACAGTGCGTAGGATTATATTGTTCTTAGTCAAAGGAATTAAATAGTAGATACGTTAACGTAGATATTTAAATGAATGAAATTTTCGCCGATTATTTCTGCTAGTTTTATTTTTATAAGTATTAAGTGGGTACATTATTAGTCTGTATAACAGTTATACATATGCGTCTTTAATATCATCTGAAAACTAGGTAACTTGAATAAAAAAAGAATTATTGTGAATACACAGTCAAAAAACTTTGAATCCCTTTACACTTCACTTTAGTAAGTAATTTTAAATACATTATGTTAAAACCCTTTTCGAAGTACAAATACGCTTTGAAATTTTTACACAAACCTCGTTGATATCATTCAAGCTAAAAGTCAAACAAAAAGCCTGCAAGGTGAACCACCTCGTGTTTACAAACAACAAAATGCAACTCCACGTGAGCGTGACGTATCTATTCTACAAGCCATCTTATTATGATGATACCGATCCGATGAAGTCTGTCTGTCGACGTCAGAGACCAAGGATAACTGCTTCACAATTAACATTTATACACTGTATCATATTGATCTTAACTGCCATTAATTTATTCCTATGCTAATATATCAATGTGATGGCAAATTAATAAGGCTGGTATGTTTCCATTTTTTTTTTAATTTTCGTTACGGTCGGTGTTGATTTCGTTTAAAAAAAATTAAGAGCACGCTAAACGCTACATAGTCAAAAACATGTCTATTTCACGATTTGTAGCCACTTCTAGCATACTTTTTAGGTTTTAAGTTAGAAATGTACAATAGTGACAAGTTGCTAGACTGTCGCCTAAAATGCACCTAAACCTATAATCCTTAGCCATCTCTATGACATCCACGGAAGAAATAGCGAGGTGTAATTCAAAACTCAACACTACACGGCAAAATATAAGAAAATATGTACAATCAAAATGGAAATTAAACTGTGAATTTTATTATTCAAGGCGAGGCAAGTTCTGAATCGCGGAATTATCGAGGATTTTCCTTTGTCAGAAGTAAATCAAAACTTAATGAGTACGAAAAACAAGATATCAAACAAATTGACACTTTATAATGCTAACAAAATTATAAAAACAGTTTATTCCGTCGCAGTGAAATGCGACTAAATGAGACAACTTTAGAGAGAGAAAGAGAGAGAGAGAGAGTCAGGCATGGGTAAAAAAACCGATACATCGAAACATCGACATTTTTCAGAACATAACAGACATTGTTTTTTCTACAACAACTTACTAACTTACCTAGTCAAACCAAATCTGCAAGAAGATGAACAAACAGCCTAGCAAGCACTAGACAATTCATACTCTTCGATACGAATCCGCCTCGGCTCAGGGCTGTGTTACTCAATCGGAATTTAAACTAACCGCGTTCATTCAATATTTAACCACAAGCCTTGAGTCTGATAACAGTTTAGAGGCAATACCAATTAAATTCTAAACAACAGCAAATCATAGAGACATTGATCTACATTGTATTAAAATTACATAGTAGTTCAACGGAGATAATAACGGTGGAATATTCAAGGTGAAACCGAAAGATCCAATTGGTCGGTAACTCTTTGTTTTTTTAAAGTTGTAAACGAAAATAATTTAAATACCTAAATAACGCAAAAAACCCGTTTTTATGAGTGTCTTCTTCAATAACGTACCCATGTACCAGTAACAAACAATGTGATGGAAACGTATACGTGGTTATCACGCAGAATCTATTCGTGAAAGTTTGACATCGTCATTTGTTTACAAAGATACACCGACTCAAAGAACTTTTTTTTTTCATGATATGCTCCGATTTTAAATTAAAAACAACCTCCAAACCATTATAAAAACCCTTATCTAAATCCAGCCAGCCGTCCGTCTGTCACAACTTATAAACCGATTGAGCTGTAATACGGTATCCGAGACCTACATATTTTCTAATTAATCAAAACGACTCATAAACGTCGGATGTCGTTTCAACACCGGCTTAACATTTTTATTTACAGCTTCTTGATTTGATCTTTATGTGGATCAAGACCAATTGAGAATAATCCTTTAAAGTAGCCGCCTTTTGCTCTATGACGCTGTTTGTTTTAGGACTAATAAAAGCATGTTTGTGTTGGATATCGTAAAAAACGACCATAGAAATAAGCGAAGGTGTACTCTAGGCGACAGTCTTAGTCACCTGTCACTATTATACCTCTTAAATTACAACCTAAAAATATGCTAGAAGTGCTATGAAACGTGGAAGAGTTAGTTTTGATAATAAAGCGTTCGTGCTCTGTGTAATTATGAATGTTTTAAGCGTGTACGCTTATGATGCATTTACGTAAAGAAATGTAGAGTCAGTTGCTGTACAGGTTGTTCTTCAACCAATTACAATATCAAAAAGAAAACTTGTACGTGAACGGCATGGCGAAGCCGAATTAATACGCCTTTCCTGACGTATTTACTTAGTGTCTGTGTCGTTTGGACATTTCGTAAAATCTTTTACACAGCTGTAATTTGCATTTGAATGAATGACGTTAATTATCTATTCTTTTGCATTGCGTGACGCACATTGACAATTGTCATTGCGGTGATACGAATTCCTGTCACAAACCGCATTTTCTTGAAGACAGCCGTCATCTGTAGACAGTTTCGCTTCTTTAACTTTAAAGAAGAATACCTTGTCAAAAAAAAGTGCCAGCCCGTATTTCCGATCGTGTTTTTTAATTAAATCAACTGTTCAAACGCACTTGAGTTAAGTAATACAGCATTGTGTTCCCAATTTAGTTTTATACTGTATTAATCCTTAGTTGATTCAATGGCTTACCTTGTGGGGTGTGGGCGGTGGGTCGGGCACATCGGAGTCCCATTCGGAGCTCAAGTCATCGCTCGAGGCTTCCGCATAATCCTCAGACCAGGGCACCTCGAGGAGCGACCTCTTCATCTGATCATAGCCTGGAGACAGCGTCTCTGGCCCGTACCCTGGTGGCAGGGGACTCGAAGCCCTACACTCCTCACAGTTACAAGGCTTGGGGCCAAAGGTGTCTCTAGGATTCTCATCGTGAGAGTTAGCATCGCTTTTGGAATTCCTGCGAGCGTCACGCTTTCTAGCGCTGCGTGGCGACAGTCTGTTGTTACACTGAGGTGGTATATAGTATCTTGTAGGTTCAGAAAGTCTTCGGCCATTGTCAGGCGTCTCGATCTTCACCGGAGTGAGGAGTGACATCTTTTTCGCGAGCGGCTGTCGCTCCTCGTTCCTGTCCTGGTCGTCCATGGTGTACCTGATCACGGGTATGGTGAACGCGAACTGTTCCGTACACTCTGGCATTATGGTTTCACTGTGGAGCAAGGCATTTTACACAGAACTTAACGCCACTTTTTTGCGCGTGCGACGGAGGAGCGAGCGGCGCGCGCGTCGCGGCTGAACGCGGTGTGTGTACTGCGCAGGGGCACGCTGTGATACTTGATGGCGATGAAGGCACGCGGCCTGTAATTTGGTAATCGCAATCGGCTAAGTGTAACGAGGGGTTAATATAAATTAAGTTATTGCGATATGGAATTTATTTCTGCACTTGTGGGAGAGGCACTACCGTGCATCCGATGGTAGTATATTGATGTAAGATATAATTATGTGTAATATCTTTGGGCACACATTTTTCTTATCCTTACTAATAATATAAAAGCAAAGGTCGTTTACTCTATCTCTAAGTCAGTTTGTTAGCTACCTCAACTAATTGTGTAAAATTTTTGAAAGAAGATATTTTAAGTACCATGGGCATCCCCTTGCCGCCAAATGTCCTATAATAAAGAACAAATTTAATGACACTGAATTTTCAAATTCAAACGATCAAAACTTAACGCTGCGCGGTAGGAGGAACGAAGTATTATTGTTAAAAAAATCATCCATATAAAATATACGAGCATAATTTCAGAGTGATGTTCAGTTGTTCAGCAAACAAATTACAACTTCAAACTAAGGTCTTGTTACCTTTTTAAAAAGGGCGGTCCTCAATTCGACTGTAGGTATTTTTTCCCATAAAGAACGGAAAAGGCGGGACGAAGTTCGCCGGGTCCGCTAGTAAAACATAGAATCGATTGCAGTCGAACAATCTTACTACAAATAAGAGCAGCACCACATCAACAGTAAATTCTATCAACTATGATTGCTGTACAGAAGGAAACTGGTAAATAAGCAACTATTACTACCCACAATGTTATTACAGCCACGTGTGCTTGGCAGTTTGATAAACGTGTTGGACTCTACTCGACTTACACTGCAATCTGTCATATAAGGTTATCAATTGTATCGTAAATCCAAAACAAAGTGGGCAGAAAACTACTTATTGTTACTGTTAGGGCGTAACATAGGCCATAATGTACCTCACTTATTTTATACACATACATACATACATACATATTCTCACGCCTGTATTCCCATGAGGGGTAGGCAGAGCACATGAATCCAAAAATTCAGTACCACGTTTAGCAAATTCAGGGCATCCAGATGGTAAACGTGATATTGCAGTGACAGGTTGCTAGCTCGTCGCCCACATTAACTTATTTTATCTAAAGAGTAAAAATGGGACCTAGTTATTAAGACTTCGTTTTCGGTTCGTCCTTCTGTTACAAAGCTGTATCTAAAGAACTGCAATGTTGTGTTACTATTGCCGCTATAAGGACAAATTTAACTAGAATCAAAAAAAAAACAATGAATGAATAAAATATCAATAAAGGGAATAGATAGGCACTTGAAGTATTGGCAAAATACCTACTTACTCAATTTTTTTTTTAAGAACAAAAATTAAAATAAAGTAAATGTTTAAGGGGGCTACCATAAAAAAGCGCCATTTTTCCCTATTTTTGGTCGATGTCAATAAATGGTATAATAAAAAAAAATCGTATAAAAAGCACTTGTTTACAGGCAGTAGCGTAGGCACAATGAATGATACGGAACCCGTCATTCGCGAGTCAAACTCGCTTAACGTCAGTTTTGAAAAAAAATCATGTCAGTAAATATTTCACCCACAAAAATCACGCAAGCGGATAAACATCTAAAATGAAGATGACCCTAATAGGACCTTTTTTGCTAGTGACGTCAAATATTAGCACAGATTAGATCAAAAAACGCCAATTATTCTAAATATAGCAACACTTTTGTAAATCAAGACCATCATCGACTACGCGGCCTAAATGCGTATAATGTTACGAAGTTACGCAGTTAACTACACGCGATACAGACATTAAAACCGAATCCCGGTCTATTAACAAACAAAAATAAACAAAGGTATTTATATGATTTTTTAGGGTTCGTCAGGCATATGGGGCCAAGGGGTTACTATTACTGATGATTCTCTGTCCATCCATACGTCTTCTGTCACAGGGCTCTATGTTCTAAGCCATAATCGATAGGCTTGTCAACAAAAATACACCTCTTAAAAAATAAAAATAGTCCATGTGGTGTCGGGTCTAGAATAGCACCTCTCCATTTCTTCCGTGGATGTCGTAAGAGGCGACTAAGGAAATGGGTTTAGGTATTCTTAGGCGACAGGCTAGCAACCTGTCACTATTATACCTACTACTTCTTCCACCTGTTTTCAAACCTAAAATTATGCTAGAAGTGGCTGCGAAGCGTGAAAATAGTCATAATGATGGTTATGTCTATTTCACGTTTCGTGTGCTCTGCCTACCCCATTTGGGATCATAGGCGTGATTATAATATGTGTGTAAAAAATAAAAAAAATATCAAAAAGGGTTGTTTTACAAGAAACCGTGACGTACTTAAAATACAAGAGTAACTAGTTATACCTACCTTATGTATACCTTATTAGATGTTGTGGGCCTAGTAGCCAATGCAACTACAAGTGGATCTTGCATGGAAATCTTGAGAAAATTATATTCCCGTGTGGTGCCGGGTTGGAATAGCACCTCCCCCTTTCTTCCCGTGGATGTCGTAAGAGTCGACTCTGGGAAAGGGTTAGTGTATTGTGGGCGATGGGCTAGCAACCTGTCACCGCAATATCACGTTTAACCATCTAGTTACCTTGAATTTGCTAAACGTGGCACTGGATTTTTGAATTCCAGTGCTCTGCCTACCTTTTCTGGGAATAAAGGCGTGAGAATATGTATGTATGTAAAAATTATATCCGAAATGACTGCGAAGCATGAAATGTTCACGGTTTTGTCTATGTACCGTTTCGTGTGCCTACCTCATTTGGAAATCTGCATTCCAAATTTCGCCTCCTCGTGTTGTATGTTTAAAACTTCAATCCCCGCTTCGCGCGTCTCCTATTATGTATAAGTCGTATCTTTTAACAAAAAAATTTGTGGGTAAGGACCCCTTCATTTTCGGGCCCGACTCGCACTTTACCGGTTTTTAAAGCCATCTGCGTTTCATTGGTCTTTATTGAAGTTAGTCATCGCTGCAGTTTATGAGTTCGTTAACCATGATCTTGTTAATGTTCGAATCACATTCTTTGACTAAATTGGGAGAAGTTTAACTTACTACTTGCCCGATGTTTAAGCGAGCTGCTTAGAAAGAGCTATTATAACTTCAAGGAAACTGTAGATAGGTAGCTAATCCCATAGGATTATGAGTTTTGTTAATTTTGTAACTTTGACACAAACATCATGCCTGCATTCCCAAATGGGGTAGGCAGAGCAGACGAGACGTTACATAGTCAAAACCATGACTATTTCATAAATTTACCTTTCCGTAGATGACATAAGTATAAAAGGGACACATTGCTAGCTCGTCACCTAAAGCGTACCTATACTACATATAGCCTTATTCACCTCTTACCACACGTAAGAAACGTTTAGTCCGTTTTCATAATTAAGGTTTCGTAATTGACTACCAAAACAGAAATATTTTTCTTGTATCGTAGTTAATTACTAAACAAGAATTTGTTTTCCGTTTTCGTAATCGAGTATTTTTTCTTCTTTCGTAGTTAATTACGAAACTTATCCGTTTTTTCTTTTTTCGTTATTAATTACCAAACAAGAATTTTACTGGACTATAGAACTAGTCGGTACTTACTTTTTTAAAGTATGAAGAAATGACATTTGAAATCTATTCATAGTGTGACTAAGAAAAAGGAGAGTGTGATGCATTTAAAATATATACATATTCTCACGCCTGTATTCCTAAGAGGGGTAGGCAGAACACATGAATTCAAAAATCCAGTGCCACGTTTAGCAATATCAGGGTAACCAGATGATTAAACGTGATATTGCAGTGACAGGTTGCTAGCCCAACGCCCACAATACACTACCCTTTCCCAGAGTCGACTCTTACGACACCCACGTGAAGAAAGGGGGAGGTGCTATTCTAACCAGTAGCGTTTGTTTAAGATAGCGATTTTTGGGCTTTGGGCAGAATAGTTCCTTCAATAATCGCGCTCATATTTGAAAAAGTCACGAGCATTTAGAAAAATATACAATGTATTTGACGGCCGGATAGCCCAGCGGTTAGAGAACCTGACTGTGAAGCTCAAGGTCCGAGGTCCCCGGTCGGGGCAGATGTTTGTATGATGAATACGAATGTTTGCTTTCGAGTCTTGGATTTTTATCTATAATGTAAGTAAGTTTATCCGTTGACAAGTACCCATAACACAGGCATTAATTTGCCTACTTTGGGACTAGGTGATTGGTGTAAATATCGTCCAGTGATATTTATTTATTAATTTATTACGTTACAACATTATATATCTCTAAGGTATCAAAAATTGTTAAACATCCCTGCTTTTATTTTGCTGGATAGATACTTACAAAATAATCAGATTTTGAAAATTACCAGAGAAAAAAAATGTCAAATTCGAAATCATGTTGTCAGAAATGGATATAAGTTTTGTAAGAGATTTTTTAATTGATAATTTCTTTAGGATTACTCTTTAACCTTTTTACATATTTATCTTTCACCATAATTACGAGAAAAATATTATTTTGTTGTTAATTACGAAACTCAATTACGAAAACAATAAAATAATTCTTATTTGATAATTAATTATGAAACAGGAAAAAATATTCCTTTTTCGAAGTAAATTCATTATGAACACAGAAATAAAAATCTTTTTTCGTAGTTAATTACGAAACTCGATTACGAAAACGGAAAATAAATTCTTGTTTGGTAATTAACTACGAAACGAGAAAAATATTTCTTTTTTGGTACTCAATTACGAAACCTTAATTATGAAAACGGACTAAACGGTATGACATTCTAACCTTGTTCTAAACCGAAACGACACCGGGTCTATGTTTGTAATGTTTGTGTAGAAAAACCATGACAATCGCATCACTCTGCACACTGTACCTAATCACAAACCAAGCCATATGCTTCCGTGTCACTTTTCATTCAATATCCCGTTTTACAATAGTAACATCACAGCCAACAAATGTAATCATTATGTGCAATAACGTCAGTGCAGTACTGAGCCAGCATTTCCGGACAGTCTTGCGTTTTTAATCATTACGAAGGGAATCCTTTGTCAATATTGATTGCACACTGTAGATACCTATTTTGGGCACGTATTAGAAAATGAAAAATCATAAATAGAAAAATAGAGTCGACGGTCAAAACACAGAAAATTAACACATCGAACGGCCTAATATTATGAATTCTATGTACAGAATCCCTGAAATTCGACAGTCAAGTAGCTAAAATAACGAAATTTCGAAATGTTTTTTGAATCGATTAAACAAAATTCGAAATTCGAAATGTTACGCTTTTTTTTCTTAATCTACGGACGACGCAGTACGCTCGGGAATCAAATGGCTATCAGTAATTTACCGTTTGTTATAACGCAGTGGGCCATATTTTTTTGTATTTTTGATTTTTCAATAACCATTGTCACCGATATTTTGATACTTTTGAAGCTTCTAAAATTGCTTAGACCTATGCCCCAATGAATTATCGCCCTGTAAAAACATACTATCTGCCATTTTCTGACACATGTGTAATTGGACAGTGACATGTTCAGTTTAGTTGGATGCAAACAAATTGCTACATTATAAAAACAAAAAAACGGCAACTTTAGAATTATTTCAATTGTTTTGATAGTAACATAGCACTTCTAATGGTTACAGGTATTACGAAATCAATAGGCATCAATACTTTGTTCAACAGAAGACTTTAACGTCTTTCTTGGTTCACACTTCGATCAAATGTATGCTTATTTGAATAATATTTACACAAATTATTTACAGTATGTTTATAATGTTAAAATGATGGCCTCGATCGGCGTACTCAAGCACCGAGAGAAAAATGGAGTTTGTTGTGTGTCGAAAAAATGATATTTAGCTTGTTTAGCGGTCGCGTCTTAACTCAAGTTCAGTGACGCACGTACCAAAAATACGTTAGGGTTCAATAAATAAACGCCGGGATTATAATTCTCGATACAACTGAGAGTAGTGTCAATCATGTTTTTTAACATAACCTGTGTTTAGTCTAGATGGAGAAATGCACCTCCTCCTATGAGCCATTCATGTCTGTCTGTTGATTTTATCATCAAAATTTAATTTAATAACTGATATTAGGGGCCAAGTAAGATAAAAACAAGCAATTGATGGGGTACGTCCTTGTGAATGTAGTAGTTTCGAAACAATAAAATAAATTCGGCTCTACGTAGAGAAACAAACTTTAACGGCTAAAAAAGGCAATTTGGCCCACACCTTATGAGTTGTGACTGGGGTCTCTTTTAGACAAGTTCAGTTTGTTACTTAGAATACTGAACCTTGCGTCTAAATTTATATTCGTTCTTTTCATTTCGATGGCGTGCTCTCATATGTGACATGGCAACGGATGTGCAAGTCACAGTTTGGAATTATATCCTCATTAGATACGGGCCTATGGTTAGCCGTGTCGTGATACGTTGAATATACGTGTATCTAATAACTACCACTCTACCACCATGTTATATTCTGAATATTCTGCTGAGATGATCTCGCTGAGAGATTCTCTCACATTTCGCGCTGGCGTGGTAGGGTTGTTTTTTTTATGCTTCGGTATTATTTCTGTTGTAAGTTGGATTCTTTGCGCGTATCTTTCATTATTCTATTGTGCTGCGTACAACACCCTAATGTGTGTGTATTTGTGATCACATAACCAAACCTAAGTACATGCACACATACATACATCACACCTGTGTTCCCAAGGCAGAACACTCGAGACATAGACAATACCATCATTGTGAATATTTCACGCTACGCAGCCACTTCTAGCATAATTTTAGGTTTGAAAACAGATGGAAGCAATTGAATAGTGACAGTTTGCTAGCCTGCTGCCTAAAGCATACCTAAACCTATTTCCTTAGTCGCCTTAGAAGAAGTGGAGATGTGGTTATTGCAACCTGACACCACACAGGTAAAACCAAAGTACCACTTTAAAGATTCAAAATTGAGAGTATTTAAGCAGACAACTTCAATTGCTGTTGCTATGGTCTGTGCTAAATTCTTCTTAAAACTGAAGGCCCATTAAATCTCAAGTTACAGGGTAACTGAACAAACTTTAACGACTGTCATTGGACTTCCTTTTCGGTTTTAATTTTATCGACATTCTTTCGCCATTTCGTTAATGATGAGCACCGATTCCAGTCATTATCGAGCTTAACCTTTATTTTTTCGTCGGTTAAACCTCTTTTATTAATTTAAATTGGTTTTGAGATGCGCGCGAGCGATTTTAATAATGAGGAGTAATTGTGTTCCCATTACGCTGTCCACGGGATTATTACATAGTTTACCAATTATTTTTATATTGCTTTTTACATTATTTTTGAAAATTTCTACAATGTGGCTATCGTTGTTTACAGCCTGGTGATAGACGTTTGGATGGACAGACAACGAAGTTTTAGTATTAGAGTCCCGTTTTCTACCCTTGGGGTACGGAACGGTTGAAAGGATCTCGACTCGACAAACAAAGGGACACCATAAAATCCGTACCGATATATAAATGTGAAAGTGTGTTTGTTTGTCCGTCTTTCACGGCTAAACGGAGCGATGGATTGACGTGATTTTTTAGGTAGAGATAGTTTAGGGCATGGAGAGTGACATAGGCTAAATTTTGTCTCTTCAAAACCCCCCATTTCCCTAAAGTGAGGAGTGGAAGTTTTCAATGTAGAAAGCTATAAAATTGGTATGTGTGCTATCTCTTCTGTGATACCCCGAATTTAACGCGGGCGGAGCCGCGGGCAAAAGCTAGTGATACTATAAAGGTTCCTGGCCCTAAAAAACATTCACACATATACATCACATCATCGACTGTATTCCCAAATGGGGTAGGTAGAGCACATGAAACGCTACATAGACTAACCTATGACTATTTTCAGGTTTCGTAGCTACTTCTGCCATATTTTTAGGCATTAAGTTAAGAGGTACCAGCTTGACAGGATGACATGGTGCTAGCTTGTCGCCTAAAATATACCTTAACTTATATCCTTTCACCTCTTACGACATCCACGGAAAAAATGGAGAGGCAGACACATTATAAATAACTGTGTCAATACAATCTCACTCCAAAATCAGTAAAAACAGCTGCAGCGCATCGCTATCCGAAAACCATTCAAAACTAGACTGGAAAGTCTTTTACGAAAGGAATGACGTATCGATGACGCACGCGCACAACTTGACATTCGAGGCGTATCCGGTGACGTCATTGGACGCTCTGTTACCACTCTCACGACAAACCTGAATCAGGTGAAAAGTGCCTCTGTTACCTTGTAATAGGTGCCACAACAGTTGCTCGCTGATGTTGGTGAATAGCCTGCGTTTGAGCAAGACCGGGTTGGCGTAAATGGACCAATCTTCATTCCACCCACATACAGATTTGACGATATTAAAGCAAGAGCAGATAAAACATATGGGTGTCGCCATATACAGCGGCATTAAATGCGTGAGCTGTTATTTTAGAGTTCTGTGCCATTAAGTTGAATCATGGTTTGGATGTCTTTTGGAAGTCATGTTCTTATGGTCTTTAGAATACGGCTTGATGCGTCGCCGTAGTCGAGTTTAGAAGAACACTTTTCCATTTCTTACATTTATTTATTTATTGTTTATTATGCATGTGACAAATACTTAGTGGTTACATACAACGTCCCGCAAAACTGTTTACAGTTTAACTGTGGGATCCCTTCAGTCGCTATTATTTTTACTTTATTTACAATTATATGAGAACTTATACTATGTTGAATTATTTCTAGGTAGAGTTGGAACAAAGTTTTTCTGAACTTATTTATATTGTCCTCCTGTCTAATAGCTGCAGGTAAGGCAAGCGCTTTTTGACGAGCATGTCCCCATAATAATTGCTTACTCTGAGAACTGCGTATTACCTGCAGCTACGGACCTGGTACCATACTTTTGGCTCAATTGTGATAAATCAAATCAAATCAAATCAAATCAATTTATTTTGCATAAAATGTTGTACAAAAGATGGTATAATTATATGTAATAAGGTTCACACATTTCACCAGCAACTGGCGTGCAAAAGACATAAAATATATAAAAGAACAATGTTAATGTCAAGAACAATCTATAATTTATCAATAGGTACTCAAATGTCAAAAATAATTAATAATAATAAATTAGTTCAATCAAACAAGATACATAATCCAATGATAGATATTTATAATGTCAAATTCATTTTCTGTAATAATCGCAGAACTCCTCTACAGAGTAGAAACATTCCTGTATTAACCACTTTCTGAGTCTAATTTTAAATAGGGTTATCGGCAACTCTTTTATGTCATCATGTAAGCGATTATATATACTGATTGACATGCAATAGGCGTTCTTGCCGTACAATTTTGTCCTTTTAGCGGGACCAACCAGTCGGTTAGGGTACCTTGTATTAAAATTACAAATGTCCTTATATGTATTGAATAATTCTGGATGTAGTTTCACAAATAAACATACTTCATATAAATACAAACATGGCACAGTCATAAGTTGCAGGTCCCTAAATAAAGGTCTGCAAGACGTCAGCGTGTCCACATTACAGATCGCCCTGATGCACTGCTTTTGTGCTAGTAAAGCCCTTTTAGCGTGGCTAGAATTACCCCAAAGAAGAATGCCATATCGTAGCAAGGAGCAAACATATCCATGGTAAGCTTTGATTGCCGTGCCTTTAGTACTCACTTTAGTAAGTCGCCATAAGGCATATGTAAATGAATTGACTTTGTTACATAACTTATTTATATGCTCGCTCCAAGAACACTTGTCATCCAGGTATATGCCTAAAAATTTTACTTCACGGGATTCTGTTAAAATATGGTCAGCGGTGTTAACAGTCAGAGAGGACTTTTTGCCATTTCTATTCACAAATTGAATGTATGTTGTCTTACTTATGTTAAGATTAAGATTATTCTTTTGAAGCCAAGATATAACTTTACCGATAGTCCTATTTATATCATCATTGTACGTTTTTGCATCATGACACGGAGTAACAATTGACAAATCATCCGCAAAAAGTGTACAATCAAAGTCTATTGCATCTGGCAGGTCATTAATATACAATAGAAACAATAAGGGACCCAAGATGCTCCCCTGTGGTACTCCGACTGCGTTCACTTTAGTGAGAGACCTGTGTGCAGTGACAGTATTAGCCGAATCAACTTGAGTAACTTCTACGCACTGGGTTCTTGCGTCCAGGTAATCCCTAAGCCACCGATTTACTACACCTCTTATTCCGTAACGCTCACATTTAGTCAAGAGTGTCTCGTGGCAAACAAAATCAAAAGCGCGGCTCATATCAAAAAATATAGCAATTACTGGTAAGCTCTTGTTCATGTAGTTTAAGATTTTGTTAGTAAGAGTAAACGCCGCTAATGTTGTTGACTTCCCTTTCTGGAATCCAAATTGAACGGGCTTAATTATGTCGAGTTTATTTAGAAATGATGTCAACCGTTCATGGAAAGCCTTCTCAAATATTTTCGAAAAAACCGGAACAAGGGCCACTGGGCGATGGTTTTCTACACTTTCTTTGTTACCCTTTCTTTTATAAAGTGGCTTAATTAGAGTGTGTTTCAATGGCTTAGGAAAAACACCATTAGCAAATGATAAATTTATTAAGTAGCTTAGGACTCCAGCAATCTCATTCTTACAATACTTTAAAATTTTCGTTTGAATTTCATCATGACCGGTAGCATTGGTAGAATTTAAAGTATTAATGATTTTAATTATATCACTATCATCAACAGGGAACAAGAACATATTAGTTTTACTTTCTGTGATTAGTGACATATCAGAATTTCGTGAGTTGGGAGTTTTTGAATTTGTCAAACCTACATAATAGTCATTAAAAACATTTGCGATATTTGTAGGATTAATTATGGACTCTTCGTTAACAACAATTTTATCGATGCTTGCATCAAAACTATTTTCTTTTGTCGTGTTTTTAATAATATCCCATGTAGCTCTACATATATTTTTAGAACTCGCTACGTATTTATCATTTGCTAACTTCTGCGCATAGTTTATACATCGTCTAAGGACCTTAGCATAGTTATTATACTTCATTTTACTTTGTGAATAACTAGACAACTTCAATTGCTGTTGTGATAGAGACGACTAGGGTAAAAGTTTCAGGTACCTAAGTATGCTTTAGGCAAGCGGCTAGTAATCTTATTGTAAACCTTAAACTCAAGCTATTAAATATGAAGTAGTCATAGTTTTGTCTAACTAGATTTCGTGTGGTCTGTCTATCTCATTTCGGAAGGTTTGCGTAATGTCTATTTTTATGTAGAGTTCTGATACAAATAAAATATAATATATATATATTCATAAGAAAACCATCCCACTACTTACATTATAAACACAAAAATACACAAGTCTGGTTCTTTGTTAGTCTGTTACTTATTCACCCTTCCACTGTGACGAAATTTGGAGGATATACAACCTACATACGTACATAGGGTCTGTTTTAGTTCTTTCTGTTTCTTCTAAGTTCTGTTAGTTTTAAGTTCAAGTTCCAAGAAGGAACATAGGCTCCTATTGGTCCCATCGAAATGCATATTTCCCATGGGATAGCCGTCAATAGCCTCCATACACAAGGACTCTCGACATATGCAAATAAAGGTAGAAAGAAAAAGCAATATTTTTACGCCTAAACATGTTCGGATGTGGACCTTCTGTAGGGAGTACTGACTCTGTGGTCTCTGACAAGAATCACTGATAAATAAAGATATTCTCATGTAGATTACAAATAAAAAGGAATTGCGCGTAACTCCCCCAGGATAGGGTCAATGTATCGGAAGAGAAAGTGCTTGCGAGATAATTATCATACAACCTGCAATCCACTGTACTTGACAGTTGTTGCTATGTATACCTACTGAGTCGAGTTTAATATGCCGTGTTCATTGAACTCTTCAAAAAACAGTGATTATGAACTTGAGAACGGTTTTTTAATTTTATAACCGTTGGATTAGCTCGGTAAATCATTCAAGACGTGTCTTATATTTTATATTTTACTTTGAAGTAGTGAAGTAATACGGATAAAGTCGCCTTGATGTCGAGATAAGCTCGGTATGTTTCGGGCCAATTCGTGACCCATCACCGTTAGCACACACCACGGCGGCGGCGAATATTCTATAAAATAATTATTTACCTACACTTTACAAAAAACAAGAAAATGTCATGTCAAAATATGAACAGGCGAGTAAAAAAATTATTTATTTAGGGAACTAAAATAGCAAAAAAAAAAAACTGAACATTAAACTACCGTGAGGCTCACTCATGTTAAAAATTTACGGATAACTGAAGCCCAAGAATAAGCCCGAAACATGTCGAGCTACACTCGATTTAAAAACGTGAGATATCCGTAAGTTTTCAACAAAAAAAATTGTAAATTCAACTTAAATGTACAACGCGGGATTCGAACCCGCGATCATTGGTCTCAAAGGTCAAACCACTGGTAAGGGTTTTTTAGACAAATTTATTGGGCTTTTTTTACTTTTCTCTGCGGTTCCGTCAATCGACATGATGTATGTATCAGTCTACAGAATGCAATGATCGTACAACTTTTTGTTCATATCCACAGAATCAACATTAACTGACCTGACCAAAATCCTTCGACCAAACAATAAAAAAAAATATAAAAACAAAAAAAAACCGACTTCAAATTAGCAATATTTTTAAAGTATTCAGTTTACGGAATGTAAAATCTTGACTTCATCAACAAATTACCGAAAACGCCGTACATCTTCATATAAAATTTGAAGAGTTCCCTCGATTTCTCCAAGATTCCATTATCAGATCCTGGTTTCGTGCCAATGGGACCAATTTCGAGTTATAATTTTCGATTAAAAAAAAAATTGAAAATTGGTCCACGGGTCTCCGAAATATCGAGTAACATACCCAAAAAAAAAAAAAAAATTAGGTCGAATGTGAACCTCCTCCTTTTTTTGAAGTCGGTTAAAATCGGTGAATAAAGACAATATCCTCCTTTCTTCGGCAGTCGGGTAAAAATACAATTTCGAAACATTATAAGCTGTTGCATGCTATATCTATGGCAATTGTTGGCGTAAATACAAGCCAGAATGTATACCAGATGTAAGCCAGAATGGATACCCCTTTTAACCTTTTATTGGGTGCGGGGAACTTCTATCTAATTCATAAATAATTACACTTATCTTTCCCCGTGTGGTACCGGGTTAGAATAGCGGGTTTGAAATTGCTAAACGTGGCACTGGATTTTTGAATTCATGTGCTCTGCCTACTCCTCTTGGGAAAACAGACGTGAGAAAATGTATGGACAAACACTAGCGCGGAACCCCGTCAAGTCTCTGTCAAGGCACAACCTTTCTAGACGTATTTTTTATAGTTTTTCTAATTTTCTTTTAATATTTTGAATTTTGTGTTAGGTGTTCTATTTATAAATTTTATTTTCAGTCTGAATAAATTGATCGTCGAAGACGGTTGTATCATTTGACAGCACTAGAACCAGACCTAAAACCAGTTATACGGTCCTCTATACTCTGGATCCCTGGAAATCCACTAGGACCTGAAAATCAGTGTACTTAAACACTACGAACTCTACTGCTACTAATGGCAACAGTAAAATTAATTCCAGTAGGTAGTCGCATTCCTCGCCCGTCCGGTCAAACCTCTGCGTCAAACGCCATATCTGGCTGTGGACGTCATGCACATGCCTTAATGAACTATAATGCACATAATAATTATGTGTAGCGTGGTATGGGCATGTATTACGCGTCCGTATAAAGTCCTGGCTTTAAAGATTTGAGTGTTTAGTGTTAAGTTTCTAGTTTGTGTTATAGAAATTCTTAGTTAGGAAAATTTGCTTGGGGTAATTTTAAAACATAAATAGTTAAAGTTACTCAGAATTAAGACCACAATCGATAGCGATGGATAAAAAAATTCTGTTACATAATATGTAAATATTTATATGAAAATTTAGGAATGCAATCATACTTATTACCTACTAATTTCATAAGTAAATCCGCCTATCTGTGTGTTACCGACTGACTTTTGTTATTATTTTCGCCATCGCAGTGTAAGTATAATAGTAGTGCAGTAATAAACTCAAAAAATAGTTAGGATGTGGGAGTTGAACCCACGACCTTGATAATCCGTATCATGCTCTTTCTGAATTTTTGCTTTCTCTTCTGTTATATTGTTATTAAATTTCCTTCATATATGTTTAGTGTGCTCTGCCTTCCCTATTTGGGAACACGGACGCGATGTATGTATGTAAATGCCAGTAAAATGCAGAATACGAATACGGCAGTAAGTGCACTCGCATAACAATCAATGAAGCCCATTTAAACGGAGTATTGTTCTAACATCGTTGATACTTGATTATAAATTGTAATCAGTGTATTAAAATAGCGATTGTTGAATAAATTGCCTAGTTGTACGCAATGCAACCCATCCTCGTTTGGAGATACATGAACTGAGAAAAACCTTATTGCGTCGTTCATATCGGAAATTAAGAGGATAGGAGTCGCACCACTTCTCCACACAAACGTAGTCCCCTGTTTTCTCCGTGAATAATGACATTAGAGCAAAAAAATTTTTTACATTATATTTGTATCTGTTGTGGCTATGCCCCTACGATTTACTTTTATCGATATTCTAAATAAAACAAATAAAAATAAATTAGAAAGTCATTATTCACGGAGAAAACAGGGGACTACGTTTGTATGGAGAAGTGGCGCGACTCCTTCCTCTTAAGAAATTCGTTCTTACATACAAACATACAATCACACCTAAATTCTCAAATAGGGTATGCAGGGTACACAAAAAGTGAAGTAGACAAATCCATGTTTACTTCACGTTTGGTAAGCTCTTGTAGCGCCCCAGCGCCACATTCGTCGAATAGCCGAACTAAACGATCCTACATCGCGCTAACGAAGTTTCGATGATCGGTTGCATTAATACTACTTCCAACTTTCTCTCTGTGGACTTCGGTCCCCAGGCATAACATCGGTCTGGAGAGAGATCTCTCTATTGGAGATTTTCATACACACTTTTAGCATGTTTTTAGGTTCAAAAGTACTTTAGTGACAGGTTGCTAGCCTGTCGCCTAAAATATACCTTAACCTACTTCGTCGCTTTGCACGACATCCACGGAAGAAATGGAGAGGTAGATCGCGTAAAAGAGTTCGCTACATAAGCCCATTTGTTTTATCGAACCGAACCCACTATAAAAATGAAAATCCTAGCTTGGTGGACGTGTCTGACGTAGTTGTAACGTAATAAGCATTCTACACACAGCTGGATAGGAATACAATTAACGGTGAATGGCTATTTTTCAAACGTCAATAGCATCTACTTGGCCTTGTAAGAAATCAATTTTTGTAACCTTGTTTACCTTTTGTCTTTTGTCATTTAAAAATAGTTGAAAATCATAAAAAAATTCAAACATTTTGACAATGATCGACGTTCAAACATGTTAATTTACCTATTCACGTCATTGTGCATTTGTTGTAACTTTGGCTTTAGATAGTTAGGTAAGCAACACTAAACAAAACTATTTTTTTTATTTTTTCCCTGTGCGTGCATTGCCTACCATAGTTTTCACCTATACCGTGTTTCATTTGTAGTAGGTAGTGAAAATAACAATAAAAAGTCCGTCATATACGTTCTTAAGCGTTCCTGCGTAATTACTTTTGCTTGTCTTAAATGATTAAAAAATCGACCAAGTGCGAAGTTTGGGTACGGAACCCTAAAAGTCTCTGCGTATACTCCTGAGGGAAAGTGGCGTGACAGTATTTATATGTGTATATAATAGATTGGGTCGTAAACTACACGTCGTATTTAATTTTATTATGTTACGAAATTTGACAAACTATGACACGACCTTTCTTTAACAGGCTTTTTTGGCTAACAACGCCATCTACAATCACCAGTAGAAACTAACAGTAATTAACTGCGCAACGACCGCAAGTACCAACATTGCTCTCGCGCACTGCACGCGCATTGCCCAGTTACTTGTGATACAGCAGTGGTACAACAGATGGCGCTAGCAGTAACTAGAACAAAAAGTTTTGCATTTACATTCTGCGTATTTTGAAGTTTGTATACTAAGTAACAGCATAACAATAAGCTACTGGGAATAAGTGATATTAGAATTATTACCTTATTCCTGAAAAGCCTTGAGGAAATTATGCCAAAAAAAATACGCCAGTATATTACCATCCATACTACATTGTACCTACCATTTACATATTATATTATTTTTATGACACTGCTCATGATGTTATCTTTAGAAACACGTAATGTACAGTCACCAATACTAATACCAGATGCAATAAAGCTGCATTAATTAACCGACTTCAAAAAGGAGGAGGTTCTCAATTCGAACTAATTTTTTTTTTTTTGTGTGTGTATGTACTCGATATCTCGAAAACCCGTGGACCGATTTTCAAAATTTTTTTTTTTAATCGAAAGGGTATAACTCGAAATTGGTCCCATTGGCACGACACCAGGATCTGATGATGGAATCTTGGAGAAATCGAGGGAACTCTTCAAATTTTATATGGAGATGTACGGCGTTTTCGGTAATTTGTCGATGAAGTCAAGATTTTACACTCTGTAAACAGAATACTTTCAAAATATTGCTAATTTGAAGTCGGTTTTTTTTTGTTTAAAATTATTTCTGATACGACTCTATTACTAGGGGGATTAGGACATGTCAGATATCTTTGTACGCGTTTACGTGGCAGAAATTAATGCTAGTGACTGTACTTAAATCTAAAGTCACAGTCAATAGTTCTATCACATTTAAATTTAAAGCGACTAATAAAAACAATGACCCACACATTAACTTATTAGAAAAGACAGATTTATCGTTAAATCCCGATAACATCGCCGTCATTGAAACGAAAAGCTGTACCAGTTTCGATTGTGTAGATCTATAGATCCATCATGCGCGTTGACAGATGGTATCGATCCATTGTCGCCTGGCTCGATCATCGATAGGGCATGGGATTATGAATACATAATCGGATGCGACGCCTACATTTTTTGAGATAATGAAGTGAGTATGAAACGAGCTCACAAAAGACAGATTTAGGAGCAAAATTTTCAATAATATACTATTGAGAAAATACGAGTGTACATACAAAATCACGCCTGTATTCTCAAACCACGACTATTTCACGGGACGCAGCCACTTGTAGCAGGTATACCTAATAGTGATATGATGCTAAGCTGGGGCCTAAAGCGTACTTAAACCTATTTATACTTATTCGTCTTTTACAAAGTCCAGTAGGCTTAGCACATTAACATGCGCGAGTTGTTTCCCCTACCTATCTCTTTCTGACGTCTCTAGTTAGTCAGTGACAAGTACAGTCAATCTCGCGCCCTATTGTGCTAAGGAAGGAATGGAATCGAGTCTAAACCCGTCACCACACGGTTTTCATAAAAGGTGACAGAATCATTTGTTCTGTTCGTACACATACTTATTATATCTCAGGAATCTGTTTGCCATCTGAAACTCTACACCGCTTAGAGATACATAATGATCTCGTTACAGTAACATGAAGCTCAATTATTTATAATGTTCGACGCACGGGACGTACCGTCATAACTATAACTAGCGAGGTGTAGGTACCAGTTATTCATACTATAATTGCCAAAAACATGTCTGCGAAGTTAACCAGAGTCATAAAATTACTTTACAATTACGTAAACATCAATCACAACTCAATTTAAAGCTATCACCGAGAAAAACCCCGAATGGGATTTAGAATAACACCTCTCCATTTCTTCCGTGGATGTCGTAGAGGCGCCTAAGGCTGAGATGTATTTTAGGCAACAGGCTAGCAAAATGCCACTGTTGTACCTCTTAACTTAAGACCTAAAATAAAATCCAGAAATGGCTTCGAATCGTTTTGACTATGTAGAGTCGTGTGAGCTCTGCCTACTCTGTTTGGTAATACAGGTGTGATGTAAATATGTTTGAACAATCGAGAAAATTGATGTTTAGCAGGTTGACCTTCATAATTTGTTCATATTGCAACGAAAATCTTCACCAAGAAGTTCAATAACTATATTTATGTTATCCAATTGGCTGGAAATACACGGCCAATTTCAGTATCACGTCAACCTCTTAAAAATCAAATTCCCCTGACTGTACCAATAATAAAATCCGCACTCACCCTTTTCAGCGTCTTGCTCGCATCAGGACTCGGCATGTAGAAATCCACGATCCCGAGGAGGCAGTCATCACAACGGCACACATCACTAGCCAACGAGGACATTGACCCGAAGCTGCTGCAGCTGTCCATAGAGTCAGTCCTCACTAGCTTCCCAGTACTGAGAGCTTCCATCTTAGCCACCAGCAGAGACTCCATCAGTGATCGAGGCCTGCCAGGCGAGCGCGAGCGCCGAGCGAAATCCGGACTCTGCGACCGATATCTCAACACGTCGGGAGACAATGGCCGGTAGCGATCGAGCACGTCAGGTGACAACGTTCGGTTGCGCGAGAAGTGTAACGACAAGTCCGGTGACATCGCACGACGAGTCAACTCTGGCACGACAAGGTCGGACGACGAGGCGCGCGACAACGGCGGCGTGACGCTTCGACAGTGGGACGATGTCATCTTAGACGCCCGCATCGGTGACGTTCCAAGCTTTTTCTCTCACTGTTCAGTTCTCCGATAACCTTTTAGGGCGTATTTGCAATTTTATTAGCACTTAAGATGTAAATTACTGAGCGATTAAACTTTTGCGCCGATATTCGGCTGAATTACTGGACGTAGCGTTTTATGCCGTCTTTACTCGGTTGTTTACGGTGGCGTGCAATTATGATAAAGTTCCCTTAACTTTTATGTTCTTTTGATAATTTATTTAAGTGCGCGTTTTGAGTTGATGACTGAGTTTAACTTCGCCGTTCAAGTGGTTCAGTCTTGTACAGTCCTGTGTGAAAAAGCGGTGGTTACTAGCAATTACTGCCTTATGCCTTTCTTCCGAATCATTATCGAATTCGCTTTTGAAAAGGTATTAATTAGTAATCATGGTACGTATTTACGTACGTATTAAGTACATTAAAAGTCACACTTTTAGTGCAATTCTAGATTTAAACCAAATGAAAGAGGTACAAGTAATTACAGGAAGCTGGCTTATCGCCTAAAGCATGCAACCTAAATAAATTGGTTTAGTCGCCTCTTACGACATCCGCGGAAGAAATGTAAGGGTGTTACACTAAACTCGACAACAAATGGTGAGTTATATACTATAGGTATTAGGTCCATTCGCAAACACACAATGGCAAAAGTTACCAAGTGACTTGGTAACCAATAAACTAAGGTAAACTTGGTGACCAATTCATAGTTTAAAAAAATTGCAACCTTATCATGTTCTAGCCTTTCCCACCCTACAATTGAAGCCCCATTAATTCTAGTACGCATAGTTAAAGCCAGGCCCAACCCCATATACTTCCATGTTTGTTTGTTTACATGCGCAGGATCATTGCAGCTCGTTACTATTCCGCGCGCGTTCGAAAACGGAGCCTCCGAGCTGCGCCCGCGTCACTTCGCCTTGAGAATGATACAAATATACTAGAAGGGACAGGGAAAACTTTAATATTTTTTAAGTTATATAAAACTCGTATAAAAATTCCAATACCATAAGTACCTAGTATGTAATGGAACCCCATTCCTATAAGTAGTGTGTAATTGAAGAATCCAAATCCCATAAGTAACGTGTCATGGAACCCCAGTCGCAAAAGCAGCATGTCATAGAACCCCCGCCCATAAGCAGCATGTAATAGAATCCCTCTGTCGTAAATATCGTGTCATAGAACCCCAGTCTCATATGTAGAGTGTAGTAAATAGCTACTCCCATAAGTATTCTGTACTAGAACCCCACTACCACAAGTAGCGTGTAACCGAATACCACTTCCATAAGTAACGTGTAATTAAACCACGTTCGTATAAGTAACACGTTATAGAACCGCACGTCCATAATGTAGCGTGTCATAGAACCCCAATCCCATGGATAGAGTGTAATAGAACCACACTCTCATGTTATAGCGTTTAATAATTCAGAACCCCACTCCCATAGAGTGTAACTAAATCCCACTCCCATAAGCCATAAGTAGAGCGTAATCGAACCCCACTCCCATAGGTAGTGTGTAATCAGTACAAGTCTTAAGCAATAACTTGTACTTCACGAACTATCATATTTTTAAATGTAGTATAAGATCAGCCTATCATCGTCATCATCATCTAGCCTATACCTACGTCCCACTAATCGGTACAGACCTCATCCCGGTATACATCTATATATATAAAATCTATTTCTATATATATAAAAGAAAGTTGTGTTAGTTACACCATTTATAACTCAAGAACGGCTATACCGATATGGCTGAAAATTGGTGGGTAGATAGCTTAGAGCCAGGAAAAGGACATAGGATACTTTTTATCCCGTTCGACATCTATATAGGGTGTTCCATATTTGAGACATGAAGGGGAAGTACCTTAAATATCGTAGATAAGGTATTTTGCTCAAAGAAGACTATCTTATTTTTAAAAGTCAGTAATTCTGTATTGATAGATTTTCTAAAAATTACTTGCTTCGTCTGGGAATCGAACCGACTTAAATGTCAATAAAAATCTTCCTACTTTTTTGATACTAATCGAAAGAAAAGCTAAAAAATAAGAACTCTGCCGAAGTAACATAGTATTTTAAAAGAAAGGAACAACGTGAAATTAATAAGTTTAATCAAATTAAAAACATACAAACATGTACATGAAACTGTTGTACTCAATTAAATGGGTACTTATATTGAAAATTTCAACTCTCTAGCGGTCACGGTTCGTGAGATACAGCCTGATGACAGACGGACAGACAGAACGACAGCGAAGTCTCAGTAATAGGGCCCGTTTTTACCCCTTGGGAACGGAACCTTAAAAACGATATGTGTCAGCATTTTGACTTTTTTAATACTTATTCTGTTAACCACGGTTGTGACGATTCAAACTAATCCGAAATCATCTAAATCAGTTTAGCCGTTCTCGAGTTAATGCTGACATATTATTTTTCTGTTTATGTATACTCACCTATAAAATTACGCTATTCATAACTCGAGAACGGCCGAACAGATTTGGCTGAAATGTAGTGGGGAGGTAGCTTCAAACCAGGAAAAAGACATAAGATACTAAGTTATGCAAAGTCGTGTTAGTGCGACCGTTTATAAATCATGCTATCCTGGCAATTTTAAATCAAAAGTATGCTCATTCATTGTCTCAGGCGGAACAAAGTTCGCCGGGTCCGCTAGTAATTAATAATTCTATTATTGTTACCATATTTTTCTCACTTCGTTAGTTACTGTAAACTATCAAAGTAGAAATATTTATAAGTCTCGTCAAAAAATATGCTAAGGTAAATGTACCTCCTAGTTATTCCTACATCTTTGGTCCCCATGCAATCTCGTAACGCGTTGTATAACCAGATAATAACAAACCTGAACGTTAACGACGTACGACACTTTGGGTAATATTGAAAACAGGCTGTTAGGTTTAGACAATTAACTATAGTGATCTTATTGTCTGTTTGGTAAAAAAACTAAGTCGAATTTGCTATTGAGATTTTGTGGTATACGGTCCAAAGTAAATTAGAAATTGGCCGTTATTAACAACTTTTTTTATGACGCATCTCTTGAGCATAAGACAAGGTATATTACAGCTTTTTCATGTCTTCCATGCTGTCTTATTTTCCTTGGAACAAAATGATAATCATCTCATAATATTGTCGTAATACTAACTAGGAAGCTGCATATTAATGTGGGTAACACTCCAATAGAGAGGTCTCTCCAGGCAGATGTTACGTCTGGAGACCGAAGTCCACAGAGAGAAAGTTGGAAGTTGTATTTATGCAACCGATCCTCGAGACTTCGTTAGCGTGATGTAGAACAATTTGACAGTTGACGTGAGTGACGTTTGTGTAAGAAGTTCTTCTACTCGCCGATAGATGGCGCTAGGGTCGAGATGAAGCAAGTGGCCTTTTTTCACAGAGGACAGAAACTATAGAGTACTAATGTCATTGAATTTGTTCAAAGACGATTCCTGTGCTCTTATTGGCTGGCCCAAGATCGCGCGTAACGCAGTGGCTTTTTCCTCTATGGTTATTGGCTCTTTACAGTTTCTGTGACAGTTTTTAAGTTGAAATAAACTGACAGTTTGCGGAACTGGGTGGCCATCATTGTTTCTCTAGTTGGTCTGTCCTCTATGCCTTTTTTTTAGAAGAAGTTCTACTACTCACCGATGGATGGCGCTGGGGTCGCCACAGATTAGTGAGTACTTTTATTCGTGCACGTATTCATACAGCAACCAGGGCCTTAAATCATTGACTTCTTGCGCCAGCCCGCTTAAATCACAAAGCTGGCTATATACGGATTAACGGGGTCGTATATCAAGCGATTTGTCACGGGCGAACGTTTAGCATCGCCTGGTAACGAGGTGATGCAAGCGAGTGGGCGCTGTTTGTAAACAATGCGTGTATCATTTAGTCGCGCTGTGGCAGCAATTACAAATCATCATCGTCGTCATTATATCAAATTTAAGTCATCGAAACTTATGACAGAGCTACAAAATGTGGCACTAGAATAACGCTCGGAGTAAATTATTTGCAATTTAAATGCAACGAAATCCTGATAAGTTTTCTATGCTATACAATTTAAATACTCTTGATTCTTTATGAATTTCACCTTTCGGGTTCATTTCATGAACTACACTCGTATAACATTCACACGAATAACTATTATTTAACCAGGAATTAGGTACTTTGTGAAGGTTAATGCCGGAGGTTAAAGTGTGTCCAGTTGTTAGTTTGATTACAACATGAAGGAAGAGAGGCTGCTTAAAAGCTCGTACAATCTTTGAAATTTAACTTGAAAAGATTTCAAGTAGTAACTACCAACATTTTGCGAATTTAACTGCCGAGGACTGTAATTAATTGAATATTAATATGAAATACCGGAAATTACAATTAACCACGTCAGTAACTTAATAATTTTTTTTTTCTGAAATAACGAAATTGGTAGACGTTTAATAACAATTTACAATCGTTGATGCCGTTGAGTTTTTCAACAATAAACATAAATAAGTAATGACCGGCATCATAATATGAAATTATATTTTGCCGTAGCCTACCCCATAAATACCGGAGTCATGGCAGTTTTCAGCTCCGAGGAGAAGCAAGTCACTATAAATTAGCAATGTAGGGTGACCACGTCTTGCATTTAAATCAGCAATTAGCGGTGGCATTTAGTTAAAAATACCATCAGCCAAAAGGCTAAGTATTGATCACGTACCGCATATAAAGTGCATTTTATAGGCCTGTTATTTATTGGATTTGTTCGGAAAAGTACAAGTGACTTTACACCGTAAGTGATGGTGCTATTGCTTTAAATTAAGTTGGAAGTACTGTTGCGTGTGATTGCGTCGTAAAGGTATGATTTGTAGACTGTCCTGCATAGTAGCTTGGTGTTGCTACTTTAAATTATGCATTGGAGAAGAATCTTCCGTTAGTTATATATCTACTACTACTTAGTATTTTCCTCGTAAATATCTTGTTGCATGGTTAATTGACCGTGAGGTGCCGGGTTTAGAATAACAACTCTCCGTTTTTTCCGTGGATATTATAAAAAGCGACCGAGGAAATAGATTATTTTGCGAGGCTAGCAACCTGTCTCTATTAACACCTCTAAACTAAAGACCTAAACATGCTAAAAGTGTCTACAATACGTGAAATAGTCATGGCTTTGTCTATGCCACAATTTGTGTACTCTGCCTATCATATAAGGGAATACTGGCGTGATGCGTGTGAAAAAAAAATAGTTTTTCTAGTTAGTGAACGAATATAAATCTTAGTCGACTTTCACCATTTAAAAAAATTGGAGTTCTATGTTAGATAAATTAATAAAAACTCCTTGATTAATGCAATAGGCTAGCTGACTAGAAAAAACTATTTAGCCCGTCAGATAGATTACGAAAAAATATTGTACCCATATTTTTTCTTTTATTTGAAAGACAAAAAATGACGATAATACAGAGCCTAGAAGTTTCGCGTGACGTCACGTTTGAGTACGATTTTTACTCAAACGTGACTTCACGAGCCCCCACTCAGGAAGTTTGATGATCTGTACCTTTGTCGATGTTTAATTATTTGATAAACTAAAAAATATGTGTCTCATTTTTTTCTACAATCTAACTTACGGACTAATTAGAATGATATATTTTTAACCCTGTCATCATCCCTATTGCCCTAGGGTAACGAAAACTACAAACACAAAATAAAGATGCGAACAACATTAAATAAACGGTTGTTCACCTCATCTCTGCGGTAGAGTACAATTTTTTAACATATTTTCTAACGAAACGATTAAAATTCTACTTTAGCATCCAAACAACTGTTTATTGTTGCCCGTCACGTAATACCCGAACAATAAATAAAATAAAACATAAATAACGACAAAATTCCATTTAGGTATGCGAAACGTGCGCGGGAGCGTCGAAACATACTAATTTTGCTACTGTGACCATGATGGTGGAAATTTTAGTAAGTTTATCGAAGACTCCAGTTTATAAATATATTTTTAGATGGGTGTTATTGTTATGCTAGTAGATGGGTTTGTAGAAAGTTGTCCATTTCTTTTTTCTCAATTTGAGTAAAAATTGGTTTTTCATAGGTACCTGCTGAGAATTATGAATGCTTTCGATACAAATTGGAAAATAACTTAACCCCAGTTTTTCATACAAATCTTACGATTTCATCCCGTGACCAAGAAGTGTATATGGAAGAAAACGAGATGGAAAAATTTTTGACATTTGTTTTTCTTTACCTGTATCAATTGTGTAGGTACATAATCCATTGTTTCAAATAGTAGTAGCCATAAATAAAAATTTGTTTTATGTTCTACATTTTAAAAACAGTCTGAACAATGCAATAGCGAAAATATTTTATATGTCCAAATCTGAATGAGCGAGTGAGTTTTTTAAATTTTATCCTGTCTTTTTTCTACTTCATGGAGCCTCTACCAATAACTCAATAACAGCCGCGGACTCTCCGGGTGGCCACCGCCTTGTACGTATGATCTGTTCATTAGTTGATTAACAAAAACTACTACATATAGCTACTACCTACTAGTAGAACTTACTCTATTGATTGGTGAACGTGATTTCCTAATATTTTTTGTTAATAAAGGAGAATGATTAATTCTCTAATATTCTCTCTACTGATATTTAGGTCAGTTTTCTAGGAATCCCACCCAAGATTTTTTGTTTTATACATACATACATACATATTCTCACGCCTGTATTCCCATGAGGGGTAGGCAGAGCACATGAATTCAAAGATCCAGTGCCACGTTTAGCAAATTCAGGGTAACCAGATGGTTAAACGTGATATTGCAGTGACAGGTTGCTAGCCCATCGCCCACAATACACTAACCCTTTCCCAGAGTCGACTCTTACGACAACCACGGGAAGAAAGCGGGAGGTGCTATTCTAACCCGGCACCACACGGGGACGAGCTTCGATAAACTGCGTAAAATATGCGTATGTATGCGATAACTGGGATCTGTTGAACGCTACTTTTGTATTTGCATACTAACTTCTGCGCGCGACTTCATTGCATTGCATTATTTACCTGTTGTCTTTTCTAAAGCCCTGATCGACTGGCGAGTAAAACCGCGGTTTTAAAAACCGACGAGCCTGGCTCGCGGCTCGTTGGTACTGATCGACACACGGTTTTGCACGGCGAGTAAAAAAATATAGCAAGACGAAGAGCCGCGAGCCAGGGTCGCTGGTATTTAAAACCGCGGTTTTGCATTGATACACCGGCAAGCTTTACTGACGAGCCATAAAACCGCGGTTTTACTCGCCTGTCGATTAAGACCTTAAGAAAGATTAACAAACAATATACAGATTTTATACAGTTATGGTAACTGTTGAGTTTAAAATAGGTATTTCTAAGATACAATGTTGATGATCAACCGTCTGTCAATTAATCTCACATAAAGTACTTTTTCTACAGCTTCTTGAAATTCTTGTAAACATGGGAATTTCGTCTAATGAAAAAGTATTTACTTCAAATTTGCAACAAAAAACATGCATTCTCTCCGCAAAAAGCTAATGCAGGAAATGCTTGAAGCGGCGCGCGCGCCGATGTAATTGATCAAACTCTTGCGCAGCATCACGTGGCGCCAGCTACCGGGATAGTAAAGAACTATTATCACAGAATAGATAGAATTTCCACTCCCAAACATGTATTTTTTTCTATAGCGAAACCCTAGGGTTCTGCAGAAAACACTTTGTATAGCTGATGTACACCTTATTCGAGTGCGGACCGTACCTAAACTACGAAATGGAGCCCTGCTATTATTGGGAACATTGAGTCAGTGCCTAAGTTCTGCAAAGGTAGGCAGTCACAATAAGTAAGTACCTCTCAAATTTACCGAATTGCGGATGCGGAATCTTGGGAAAACCTGCACATCATAAAATTAGCTACACCCACACCACTGTAAAATTTTCCTGAAAAATGGCATTGAGGGAGACAATTTACATGAAAATTTGACGTTAAATAACAAAATACTGTTGTTTTCAAGTTTAGGTATGAAATGCTGTATAAATTTTCTTAATCATCCCATCCCATACCTACGTAGTTTTTCCACGCCTGATTTGAATTTAACCATGTTAAAATTTCAGTGCTAGTTTCATAAAAATGCGAGATAAATATCTACTAGATTGGTACCTACTCATTTCGATCCTGTTTCCCTCTCCACAGTAAGAGTTGAAAGCTCTGATTCCCACATCGTGCCCGTAAACTATCGATGCATGTCCCATAATCATAACTCGGTTCGTATACAAATGTTGATCAGACCCATTGCATGTCTAGGTACGGTCGGCAATAGGCAAGAAATGGTTAGAACTTTAAAAAATGCTCATAAAGTTTTGACGTGCGGATTTTTCGGAACTCATAAAACCTTAAAAAACCTTAAAACATGTTTAAAACCTTACAAAACATGTTTAAGCATGTCAGGGTGAGAAATAAAAAAGTTGCATCTACGTTAAAGTCTATACGTAAGCGTAAAGGTAAAAAATGAGCTAGAAGTGGCCATAAAACGTGAAATAGTCATGGTTTTGTCTACGTAGCGGTTCGTGTGCTCTGCCTACCTCATTTGGGAATACAGGCGTGATGTATGTATGTGAAGACAGCAAAAACCTGTCAAAAATGTAATATGAAGTGTTACAAATTAACAATGTTTTATACTGTAATTTATTTTATAGTCTTACATTTCCTCTGCTGACCATACTCAGTACATGCCCAACGACTTTATATCACTTGTCGTACTTAAATCATACATCGAGAGCATGTTTATTGCCCGCGAGCGTGTAATACAAGACATGCGCCTGCGCCTATTTAATGGGAGATTGTAACAGTGACCATCAAAAATAAAGGGCCACTTTGTACAGAGATGTTTAAAGATAAAGGAAAAACAAGGGTGAAAATAGATATAGTGACTACGATAGAAAAAAGTATGTTTAATTGGTTTGGTCATATAGAGGATGGATGAAAGAAGATTTACTAAATTTTGTACGGGGAAAGTGGATGGGTGCATTGGGAGGGGAAGACCTAGACGGACGTTCCGTAACCAAATCGTGGACGTTTTAGAAGAGATAAGGTCAAGAGTACCCGAAACCTACGAACATATTCGTAGCATGTGGAACAAAGTAGTCTCTGCCTATCTCTGTGGGAAAGGAGTGTGAAGTTATGTATGTATTCTAAAAATAGCTTTTATTTTTGCCAGCCACTGTATGGGGTACGGTAATAAAGCAATAAACACGAAATATCCATTTGTTTTTTCTAAGGTAAATAAATTAAATTTCAAGTGAAGTTTTTGTTTAAAATTTGATTGTTATCTTTTAAACGAATGAATGAGCGTCAGTTAATTAAGTAAATACCTATCAGGATGTTGCGGGGTTTGATCAGCTCGTTAGTATAAGATTTATCGAGCAAGTTACACGATCATTAAAAAAAGTTAAACTATATGCATACATAATATATAACACGCCTGTATTCCCAAATGGAGTAGGCAGAGCACAATAATCGTTATACAGACAAACCATGACTATTTCGCGTGACGTTGCCTCTTTTAGTATAATTTTAGCTTTTAAACTTTAAAGAAGTACAAAAGTGATAGTCGCCTTTTACGAAATCACATACTAAACCCGCTACGACATAGGGGAACTAAAAAAATATAATAATCAATTAAATAATATCCAAACACTATCTGAAAGGAAGGTAATAAGTAAAACACAATCACCATTATCCAAACATAGACATACATATTCTCACGCCCAAATTCCCATGAGGGGTAGGCAGAGCACATGAATTCAAAAATCCAGTGCCACGTTTAGCAAATTCAGGGTAACCAGATAGTTAAACGTGATATTGCGGTGACAGGTTGCTAGCCTATCGCCCACAATACACTAACCCTTTCCCAGAGTCGACTCTTACGACACCCACGGGAAGAAAGGGGGAGGTGCTATTCTAACCCGGCACCACACGGGTATTACAAGCATTATAGTATTTAAACAGGGCTTGCTGATTTCCTAAGCTAAGCTAGTAAAAAAAAAATGTGTGTTTTGATCAAAGATCGTAGTTTTTTAATAAAACAATGTGTTGCAAGTACTATAGAACAACATGCGATCGATTCTTTTTAAACTAATATTTCACTCGATATTATGATAAATTGAACGAACGATATACCACATAATTTGACATTAGCCGTAAATAGAGCCGTCAAATATTTAGCAATTTGAGTCCATAACATAATAATACGGAGTATTTTCTCATAACCGTTAGTATTATGGCAAGTCGGAGTGCACATAAATCGAATCGCGCGCAGCTTACTCATACCCCGCGTCGTTTGTCATAACTAGGGCTGACATTTTTTATTAGACCACAAAATATATACAAAAATTAGACGAAAACAATATACATAATTTAATACATTACTAGAATTAAGATTTTTTTTGTGTATTGAATTCTGCACCTACAGGATGTTATTAAAACTCTGTACTATATTAAATTTCTCGGCGTATATTATTTTCGAATACTGAATATTATTATTAATATTTTTTTAAATAAGCACATTAAAAAGTTAAAATAATGTCTAGGCCATCTAAAATTCATGACCATCATATTTTATGTTTATATTCTAGTTGCTGTAAAAAATATTGAATAACTTTTTTTCAATATTCTTGCCGGTATCTCCCCATTTCAATATAAAAATACACAAGGTTTCTACAAAATGCTGCATGTAAAGATTTATGGATAGTAATAAAAATCTAAGTAAAAGTAAGCTAAGTAACTGATATACCCATGTTTAATCTATCTGTAGGTTCTCAGAAGGATCAAGAACCAATTGGTTCGATAGTTCACAGAATTTTATTTTGTTTGTATTTATAATCGTAAGAAAAAAAGTCAACCCTATACCCTTAGCATTTACAAATACTTAATCCGTCACGACAACGTAACGCACGCGGCTGTCTGCGCCGGAGTCGACCACCTACTTGGAATCAGATGAGATAACCCGCGCGCCTGGGTCCCACTTAGTGATGTAACGAATGTTCGACTATCCATATTCGCGGATGCAACGAATGTTCAGCTCTTACGTTCGCGAATGGAAATCCATAACGAATATTAAGTATGGTTAAATGATTATATTATCAATGAATTGATTGTTTCTGTGTGGTGCCGAATTAGATTAACACCTCTTCCAAGTCTTCCGTGGATGTTGTAAGAGGCGACTAAGGATAGACAGATTCACTATTACACCTCTTTCATATGTTTGTAAGCCTGAAATTATTCTGAAAGTGGCTGTGAATAGTTTTGTCTATGTAATGATTCATGTGCTCTACCTACCACGTTTGAGAATATAGGCGTGATTGTATGTATTTACATAAGTAGGTAGGTATACAGGGTGTCCCAGAACTCAACGATAATTTGGGACCGGATGAAAGGCCAGGCTACACCAGTTCCGGGAAAAATGAAAAAAAAATCTATGTCACTCGGTTCAGGAATAATAGGCATTTTTTCAAAAGAGTTTAAAATCGCCACCCTCGGTCGTACTTTCAAGTCCCGTGATCACCAGTGTCACTATTTCGCTGGGACTTTTTTAATTTTGGGATCTTCATTAACTACGCTATTAATCGCAACCACAAATTGATGCCAAAAACATCGGTAATTTAATAAAATAAGCCAAGTTTTAGAGAGTCATGGTACACGAAAATATTGTTTGGTAACTTTGACTCTTCATTTTGTAAAAAAAAAGTACTACACTACCCTTGGCAAGTTATTTCAAAAGATGGCGCATTTAATCAAGATTTTAAAATGGTGCAACACTTGCCCAGTTTGCTTGCCATTTAATATTTTATTTCTTGTTTTTTACAAATTGAGCTCATTATCAACAACTCGACACTAAGAATTTTGTTATTAAAATTGCGATGTTTTGTTTGTTTTCCGTACCCAAAGGATGAAAATGGGACTCAATTACTGATATTTCCATGTTTGTCTATCTGTCTGTCTGTCTGTCTGTTCGTAATTTTCATAGATTAGGGTCTCACCAAACCAATCGACGCTGATTCGGTTTTCACCGAGTGTTTTACACCACACTATACGCATTTAGCCGATCGGCGATCTACGCGGCTGAACGCCGACGTTCAGCCGTCGAGACGGGCGATCGCCTGCGATCTGCCGCCGCAACCCCGTACAGCGGCAATCGGCGCTCTCGAGCTCCATACGGCCGTCGAGACGTCCGTCAGGCCGCAAACGGCCGTTAAGTCCGGTGAACAGAGCTTCTAGTATCTAGTGTAATGAAAACGATCATGCAGTCGTTAACGAATTCGTTTGCGAGTAATCGCGGAATTGTCTGAGGACGTGTCGACCGTGGCAGTTCTGTACGTCTAGTGTGTCCATTTCGATGGTGCAGTCGTTAACAAATTCGTTTGCGAGTTATCGCAAAGTTGTATGGAAAGCGAGACAGCGCCGCCAGCGGAACGTTTGCACAACTGCCACGATCGACAAGTCTCCATACATTCCGCGATAACTCGCAAACGAATTCGTTAACGACTGCACCATCGAATTGAACACACTAGACGTACATAACTGCCACGGTCGACACGTCCTCATACAATTTTTCGACAGACAGATAGACAAACATGGAAATATCAGTAATTGAGTCCCATTTTCATCCTTTGGGTACGGAAAACAAACAAAACATCGCAATTTTAATAACAAAATTCTTAGTGTCGAGTTGTTGATAATGAGCTCAATTTGTAAAAAACAAGAAATAAAATATTAAATGGCAAGCAAACTGGGCAAGTGTTGCATCATTTTAAAATCTTGATTAAATGCGCCAACTTTTGAAATAACTTGCCAAGGGTAGTGTAGTACTTTTTTTTTACAAAATGAAGAGTCAAAGTTACCAAACAATATTTTCGTGAACCATGACTCTCTAAAACTTGGCTTATTTTATTAAATTACCGATGTTTTTGGCATCAATTTGTGGTTACGATTAATAGCGTAGTTAATGAAGATCCCAAAATTAAAAAAGTCCCAGCGAAATAGTGACACTGGTGATCACGGGACTTGAAAGTACGACCGAGGGTGGCGATTTTAAACTCTTTTGAAAAAATGCCTATTATTCCTGAACCGAGTGACATAGATTTTTTTTTTCATTTTTCCCGGAACTGGTGTAGCCTGGCCTTTCATTCGGTCCCAAATTATCGTTGAGTTCTGGGACACCCTGTATAATTTTGATGGACAAATATTTACATTGGCTGAACGAGTACTCAATTTAAGTATCTAGTACTTAATCAATTAAGTATAAACACCCTGTACTTATGTACATAACACACGATTAATTAAATTTAATTTTACGAAATAACTGAGCTCCGTCCTGCTACATATTACCTACAACCATTAAAACCCAATTACACATTTTCTCAGGCTCACTTTTAAAATTAAATTATGATATCAAGTTAAACTTTTTAGCTTTATTCGCAACACGATAAATTAAAATGCTTCTCATTACATTGCCGTCTTTCATCCATTACTCGAAAACCCTCCGTCTCTCGGACCAGCAGTGTACGCTTACCTATGCGTACAACCTGCACCGTGTCAACAAATCTTAATCGCATTCGATTGGGTGCATCCGGTCCGGATTGTACTAATTGCGGTCCGAATGAAACCTTAGCGTTTACAAATTACACGATCAATATTTAATTTGGCGTGATTAAATAAACAGCAAAGTGCATTTATTTACTTACTTGACGCTGAAATTTCAACACAGAAGCGGTTACTTTTTCGCAGATTGAAGTGTTAAAAGCAACTTTAGTTTTTTTATTATTTATTAAAGGATATTTCCCGTTCAACCAGCTGAATCTATAATTCATTCCCCATAATCGGATCAATTGATCGACTGAATCGGGTATCGATCGGATCTTTGGACAGACTTGTCGATTATCTTTATGGAGAAAATAAATAACATTACGCCGATTTAACTGGTCGACCGATCATACAAACTGGAAATACTGTTCAATCACGAAAATAACTAAAATGTGTTATTGGAATTTGAAAAATTCTGTCACGAATATAAAAAATAACTACTTAATACTTTGTGTCTTCGGCACCAAGTCGGTTACCCCAATTTATATTAATCCCTAGTAAATAATTAATAAACAAATAAACATGACATGTAACTACATTTATCAATAATTTGGATAAAACCGGCAAAGTGCGAGTTAAACTTGCCCTCGCCGAACCGTACCGAAAACTGCAAAAAAAACAAGTTTTTTTAGGGGAGTCCCCTGTAAATAATATTTTTATTTTGTTTTTAGTATTTGTTATTATAGTGGTGTGTGGTAGCAGAAATACATAGTCTGTGAACATTTCGACAGTCTAGCTAGCACGGAACATGAGATACAGCCTGTTGACAGACAGACGGACGGATAGAGAAATCTCACTTCTAATAGTTTTCATCCTTTGGGCACGGAACCCTAAAAAAACAAATCAAAATATGAAAGAATGTTAACAAGCCTACAATTGTTTAAACGGTTACAAGTTAATTAAAAAACTGGAACGAATCAAAAGCAGACCGACGTCAAAACTTCATTAGCAGACGGAAGAAACGACGTGTTAATAATTAAATACCAAAACTGTTCCAATCATGCCACAGAGTGATTTCAATTTTAATAAGAGACTAAATTCTTACGTACAAAATGTCACGTCTGTTTTCCCAAATAGGGTAGACAGAGCACACGTATGTTACATAGGCAAAATTATGTCTATTTCACGTTCCGACATGAAGGAGGTGTAATAGTGAGAGAGCGTACCTAATTCTATTTTCTCTGTCGTTTCTTACGACATCTGTAAGAAATGGAAATGTCTTATTTTAAACCCTCACGAAGATTAATTATATTACTACATAGTTTATAAGTTTTACCGCTTTGTAACTGGTCAGTATCTATGGTTTAAAAGTGTATAGTCTCTTTTGCACAACATTAGTTGAAGTAGATTTTTTTTAGGGTTCATTTCATGCACGTGGTGTTATTATTGTGAGCCACTTAAACAATTACAAGTGGCTAAACACAGTCATACCCTTTTAAATAGGTAGGTATTTATGAATGATCAAGAGATCCCCGTCGCGTCAATAAATTAAGATATAAACTGGAATGCGGAAAACTTATCTTGTTAATTTACAATTTTATAACAAAACCAGTTCTAGCCCAATTCGATACAGTCCCGTGATCTAAACGATTACACCTAATGCCATGTTGAACAAATAATAAACGGTTTTATAACCAATTTAATGATTACTTGATGATTTACTGGTTACAGTAGCAACCGGATGAAGCAATTGATGCTGCGGAAGTATGCAAATACATGTTATTAAAGAGTACAGAAACAGATAGGCAGAAAAGGGACTTTTATATTAATGTAAATAGTCGATCATAGTGAATCAATACCAGAAGAGTTAGCAAGGCAACACGCTCTAGTCGCGTCGCGCCCGGAATAGTCTACCTGTCACTTTCTGACGTCTCTAGTTAGACAGTGGCAGGTACAGTCTATCTCCCAACCCAGCAATCCAACAACTTTGTAGTCTCCTTGCATTCGGGAAAACGCCGCGGGAAAGAGTTCCACATAACTCCGGGGCACTACCCCAAGCTTGAGAGTGTGCATAGTGCATTTCGACACCAATAAAAAAAAGACTCGCTGCGCTGGCGAGATCTCGTGAAAGTCTACAGCAAGCAAATAACGATGCAAAGGGACAGCAAAGTATTTTTACGCTTACTCGTAAATAATTATGTTCGGGAGTGTTTGTGACAATACGGATAACTCAAGTCTTTAAATTGAGGTTAGCTTGACATATTTAGGGCTAATCCGTAGCTCTTCATATAGGGGCCGCAACTCGAATCGACTAGCCTATATGTATTGTTTAATTACTAGTGAGTAGTGAGTCTCACTCTTCACGTTCAATGTTAATGTACTTAATCAACGTTTAAAATACAAATCATTCTAAATTGCACCCTGAGGTAAAAGCTTTATACCCGTTGTAATTGAATTTCAAGAGAAATGGAGCTAAATGGTGTTATTTACGGCCTTGTTACTTGTTGTGGCGAAAGTTTGTGGTTTATTTATCACTAGCGGTTGCCCGCGACTTCGCATGCGTGGGATTTGGCAGTAGGTATACATACATATAGCGTGGGAACTATATTTTATGGAACAAAAGTAGCCTTGCTTACTAAGTTAAACTACTTACGAGTATCTTCGATAAAATTGCTGTTTCTCTTTTGTTCTTATGGCTATCAAAACTTTTAGAATATAAAACACTGAAGATATTCAAAATTACACCACATCTCGACTTCATTGGGCTTATTCTTCCTATCATAAAACCAAAACAAAATACTCTATTTAAGTAGAAAAAATAACCATCAAAAAACTTGTCTACTCTTTTTTCAGATTTTTTTGTTTTGGTAGTTGGTAATACCTACCTATGTATGTTTTAATTTAAAATTATGCTAGAAGTGAATGCCAAATACGAACCACGAGAGTCTATTTTAATAGAAAATTATCGTACTTTTAGAAATAAAAACATAAGTTTCGTCAGAAATTTAATTTGATCTTCTTCTCCACCACACAGTTTTCCTTATACAATACTTAACGTTTCTTACTTAACTTCACAATGCAGATAAAGCAGGCTACTCATATAATATATTTACCCTATAAACAAGAGGTCAAGTTTCACCAGATAATCCTTTTGCTGCGACGACATGTCGTCAAATAAATCTCAGGAAACGTATGCCCGCGGCCGCAAACGATGCTGATTTCAATGAATTAGCATTTATTTCCTGCCGTTTTTGGGCCAACGGCATATATAATATGCTTGGTCTTTTAAGTTGCCAAAATATTGCTGATTTAACTAGCCTTGGGAAAATATGCAGCATTGACAATATGCGTCATAAGTCAATGGAAAGATTTGTTTTTAAGGATAGTGACAGACCCGAGACTTTATTACACTAAAAGGGCTATTGTATTGTACACAGTATAAATTCAGACTTTTTTTATCAAACCAAATATGTAGTACCTACCGTACTACACACAGTACATACATACGGCCCCGCCCCTTTCTCTCATGGGCAGACAGAGACCACTTTTTTCCACTTGTTATATTCCTAAAATACCTCTTTTACTTCATCCACATTCATTAATCTCTTCAAACTAAACATAAGATAATGAAGTCAGGTAAAAAAGTTAGTTCTGATCTGACTGCAGACTTTAACGGCAATGATTTTTAAAATTGGTACCGCGTTATGCAAATAACAAAAAGTATTGTAAAACACAAATTGAAATAATTATAATACCTGCCCTCGCCTGACATCTGCCACCTTAAAATGAGATTATTCCTCGGACCAAGACATTAACATATTGCGATTTCCTTAAAGTATTGCAACACTGGTCCGTATACGGTCAGTTTCCAATTCGTCACACCTCCGATGTGGCGTGCATTAATGACGTTAAGCTGAGCTGTTGCTGTGTATTTTGTCTTTGTTTTTTACTTTATTTTACTCGTTGATGGAACGAATTTTGTATCTGTACATAATCTACACAATTGGAAGCCATCGTCGTTTTTGGTAAATTCAAGAACTCAATTATTTGTTTAGGTAGTAACAAGAATTACGGGTTTATTACTTGGTAATATTACACACAACACTTAGTGGTAATAATGCAGCGATCTATCTCATATTGTTTGTTCTCTATAACATTTTTGCAACTAAATAATAGCTTACTTAACATGCCACGGTGCAATAATATTACGTAGGTATTTTGATCCACCTATCAGTATTTCCTTTTTTTATTTTGGTACTTGACAGTATGCGAATCAAATGAAGCGTGATTGTATAGTTTTCTATACAGAAAAAGTACATACATACCGTCACGCCTCTTTCCCACAGGGGTAGGCAGAAACCATTTTGTTCCACTTGCTACGATCCTAACATACCTCTTTTGCTTCATCCACATTCATTAGTTTCTTCATACATGCTCGTCGATTTCGTGTACTCTTGATCTGACCTGTTTCTAAAACATCCGCGATTTGGTCACGGAATGTCCGTCTAGGTCTTCCCCTCCCAACACATTCATTCACACTTCCAGCATAGATCTGTTTAGTTTTTGTTCCCCGTGTGGTGCCGGGTTAGAATAGCACTACCCCCTTTCTTCCCGTGGGTGTCGTAAGAGTCGACTCTGGGAAAGGGTTAGTGTAGGTATTGTGGGCGATGGGCTAGCAACCTGTCACTGCAATATCACTTTTGACCATCTGGTTACCCTGCTGAAATTGCTAAACGTGGCACTGGATTTTCGAATTCACGTGCTCTGCCTACCCCTCTTGGGAATACAGGCGTGAGTATATGTATGTATGTATGTGTATCTGTTTAGTCAATCTTCTTTCATCCATCCTCTCTACAGTAAAGAAAAAAGTATACTACGAATAAATTTTATATCCCGTAAAATCATGTAGTTCTCTTGAGTAATTAACATGATTAAGTGGAACCACAACTACGTTGCCAAATTATTGACCTGTCGAATCGAAAGTACCACATCGAGCATAGACCTTACATCTCGTACGTCAGTCTGTCACAGCCGTCAAGTTAATCACAACTGATTAAGTTTGAACTTGTTTCGTGGTAAATTAAAATTTAATAGTCAACGGTTTTTTTGTTAATTAACGCGGCAAAAAGTTGGCAGGCGGATTACTGCGATTGATTGTACAATTGGAACCTATAATGGAACCTTTTCGTAGTGATATACCGGTATTTTTCCATTCACGATTAGCGTGAGTTTGAGTTCGATATGGTTGCTTGTTAGGTCAAGATAAGCTGGTTCAGGCTACAGAACTGACGTCAGAGGTAATCTTAAATTATAATGAGATAGTAATTTATTGTGTACTAGAACAATAGTTTGTGTACGGTTGAGATTCTCCTCCCATTTTTATCTAAGACTTGCCTCTATTCGTGAATTAACAACGTCATTCTGTGTGTTAAAGTGAGGATTTAAAATTACAAAAATTTACCAGAAATGTACTCTTCGTTTTGGATTTTACTTCGTTGTAACGTTTAGTGTGATATGCTTACCCGTTTGGTCACACAGGTGTGATGTTTTTTTATGTTTTAGGGAACAGGGAACTGTCATCTACAGGCATTTTTAGCACAAGAACACAACTGGTACAATAATTACCTTGATGTCTTTATTCAACTACGTAAGAGGAAACAGCGCATTCGCAAAGTTCAATTCAATCGTAAACTTGAACAACGATATTGACATTTAAACAACTTAAGGATTAAGAAATTTTAATTTCCGTCATTTCATAATCGGAGACTTGACGAGATAGGATCAGTTAACCTATACAATTTTTATTTATTTTACGACGCGACGAATATTTCACCAAATTATTACTGCATCTCAATTTAATCATTCACGGCAATATCAGTATTTTCTTTCAGGATTGCTATCTTACATATTAATTTGAGAGAGGTGAAACCAAATTCGAAACAATTTATTTTCAAAATGAACATGCTGGCTGGTAAAGTGACAAAGCTTTTTAAAAATAAATACTGCGTGTAGTCGTTATTGGAAAGCGTTCAAATTTGGAACGACTAATGGCAGCCAATTAATAATCGTTGTAACCAGCATTAATCACTTAAAAGAAAAAAATCATAAGTGCATACACAGGTTCCGTAACTTTGTGTTTTGTTTTTAAATTGCCTGGAGTTGGTCGACTAATGGTCGATTCGACCAAACGAGATTTTAATTTAGTCTCGGAATAAGACACTCCCTACTAGCGAGTAAATCGATTATTCAAATGAAAAAAGCGAGTAAGAGTGATTTATTTCAAGATTAAATTATATTTTCCTTTGGTTGAATCAATCCTAATGCAATAGATCGATTTACGCGTAGTTTACTTAATCGAACGCGGTTTACAACTTTTCCGTAACATAATAATTTAGTATTTACATTTTAGCACTTACTAAAATTATAATAAGACATAGGAATCCGCGCGGCAAAGTTGTTTGACGAGCAGCGAGTTCCTACATGTATCGATAAACTCAACTATCTACCTACCTTCTGCAAATTATTGTATTTACATTTCAGGAAAGGTTTTTACAATATTTACATAAAAGTAATAAAATAAATAAAACCAACATCCAGCATTGTGTATTTTTTCTATGGTATTGTAGGGCTTAATACCTATTCCACTCTTTAAATAATGTAATAGAAGTAACTTCATCTACAAAGACACTCACTATGAACCAATAGCTCCTCATCAACATCTAATAATATGTAATATTTTATGTTCATCACTGAATATAAAAAAAGACGAGTTATACTATAAAACTGTCTTTCAAAACGAAGAATAGTATTGAGTTTATTGTTATTTGCAATAAAAATAAACTTTTACAAAAACCTTTGAGTGATCATCGATAGTTGCATTTATCGATAAAGGAACTCCCTGCTTGTCAAACAACTTTGCCCCGCGGATTCCTCTGTCTGATAGTCTAAGTCTTGTTTACTGCCAAGTCCATGTTTTAAAAGAAATCACAATGGACATATTTGGAATAATAATTGGCACTCCGGAGTGATTGGCGATTTTAAGTGATTTTCCATGTCACCTCCAACGGTACCCCGACGGTATTGAAACACTCTTTTGGGTAGACAAGATAAATGTTTAACACTTAGCGAAATAATTAATACAAGTGCGAATTATTCTTTCGTTTGCATTGAGTTATGGATTGTTAAAGGCTGTAATAAAATTAAATACATATTACAGTAATCTCGACTGTAATCCATATGCAGGATGGTCGGAAATTGGCCGTAAGTATTTTAACCAGTGGTCGGGTATACGCGTCTGAAAACCCCTGTAAAACATTTCATGATAATTTTCATTATTGACCTTGTGGGAGACAAAATGTTTCATCGCTTTTCAGGTCAATGCGCCCTGTGTCATACCTACCTTACGTCCAGTACGCAACGCTTATTGGCTGGCGCGTGTTGTGCGCGCTACGCGGTTGCCTAAAAGCCGGGATACAAAAGACTGGGCAATATTTTCAGATTTTCGGTTTTTTTTTCGTACCTACTTTACATGGACGCAAAAAAAATACTGCTATATCACGCAAAAACTGTAATTCGGATTTCAATGCAACGTTACTACAACTTCAGTACCTAGCTCAAGTCAAAACTAAACATCGATAATATTGGTCCAACGGCAAATTACTTATCGAATCGTAGAACATTTGAACCATGATTATATATGTAAGCGGGACTTAATCGCGATTTTAAAACATTACATTTGAACCATGAGTCACAAATATGACAAAATGTCGATAAGCTAAAGTCAAATTAATGCCCTATTTTCCATTATCAGTCTAATAGTTACTTTAGCTTATTCTGAAGCGTTCGTTGCATTCATAACTCCGCCATTTTGCATACCGACCTTTTTTCTCCACGGCACAAAAACAAACAAACATAATAATCGAACCGGAACACAAGATGGCAGATTGGTTATCAGTTTCGGATCTTGTTCGCGGGGGACGTGAGTAATTGTTGTGCTTAAAGAGCATTGAGATGCATACCGATTTGCTGGAGTATTATCTAAGGTTGTTTGAATGCTTCAGCGTCGAAATGTCAAATGAACTGTCAATTTCGACGCTGACACAGCTTTAACGTGGCTTTGTCTGTAGACGATATAGGAAGAGGCCTGACGGTTTGACACTAGTTTATTGTGAAATGCTTTTATGGTACATTTACACGCTTGCCGAGACTTGCCAAACCTCCTCTAGCTCCAAGCCTTTACAAGCGCTCTTACCATACAAAAGTCCTTGCAAGCCACGTCAAACAGCCTATTTACACGCTTGCGTTTGTGGATGCTTGTGTAGACTTGCCAAGCGTATAAACGTAGCATTAGGAATACAGGTGTGCTGTTTACGTATATGATTTTAGCCTTAATTTTTTGAGTCCACATGCGCTCCTTTTAAAAGGATTTTGGTTTTCAATAATTTTCGTAGGGAAGTCGAACCTTAACAGAAAATATTTCAATTGCGCCGCAATCTTATGTTTGATTGGCAAGTTAGTTATTTTTTTATTGGAATGTAAAATATTAAAGCCGCACATGGGTATTTGCTATCTCAAAAATGAGGTTGTTAATTAAATTAATGTCATTTTTATGTCAAAATATCAACAGGATATTATGGCCACGACCACTGGCAATGCATCGAACACCGAGACGCTTACATTATTAAGTTTGTTTATCTATTCAATGTAGTAAAGTTATCTGTACTGTACTGTCGCAATCCTTATGACTTCCATTTAAACCATTACACGTACACACGATTTAAAAAAGTCGTTAGAGTTTTGTTCTGCTTGAATTCGAAAACAAAAGAGTGCCATCTAATTCAAGTTGAGAATTCCTACGATTGTGAAGGGATTTTTTGATGCCAGCATTTTCATTACTAATGTAATAATTCTTAGTTCTTGCTCATAAAAATCGAAAGCCAATTAGGACATTGAAATGAAATTAAAATTACAAATTATAACGCTTAAAATTTTTGCCAGCAAGCGAAACGAAAATGCTTTTAAATTCATACCATTCGTAGCAATAAAGATACAAATCTGTCTGAGTTCTTGCAATACCAGACACATCTACCTTACAAAATTAATCTGATAAAGATTGGCCTTAAAATGCACATATCTACAAATAACTACTACATAGTTTACAAATCTCGTCATTCCTAACTGCCCTTGTATGGCCATGGGAAAAAACGGTCCTCTGAGTGTATGGTACAAACAACCACATACTCAGCCACATTTCTTGGGCAATTTTTAAATCTCCAAATAAATATTCGATACCGTAAACTGGGGAGAATAGGGATTGTCAGAGCAATTGCGTTATAGGGAGAGTATAGATATGCCAGAGCAATTGGGTTATGGGTGATGAACTGATGAATTTAAGCTTTCCAATAGAGAACCTTAACTTCATTATGCACTAACGTGCATGCGGCTTACACAATAACGTGGTGCGGCTTGTTTATTTTTCGAATTCATAAATATAAATTGGAAATAATATTTAGTTAACTCTGTTGGCAATCATACTTATTCAATCGCAGCTGATTTAAATTCTCTGCGAAAAACCTTGCTGCAGCCGGCATGTTGGTCGAATGCAGATGTTATCTCTTCTACTTTGAGGCAAGAAGTTGACGCTTGCTGATGCTGTTTTAATGAATTATAAATATAAATATGACTAAGTGGGTTTACATCTTTGTGTCGAGAATAGCTCTGCTTTTTTCGGGCCAATTCCTGACACATTATTGAGAGCAGCGCGCCACGGCGGCAATTTTCACGCGACTGCTCGACGCAACTGACACTGACTCACAACTACCTATTTTCGCCATCACAATCATCATTATTGACAAATATCGGTAGCACACAACACTATCAACATCTGTCTCTAAAGGCCCGTTCACACCAACCATAGACGCAGTATGAGTATTAAAAACAGTAGGTACGAATTGGCTAAACATAGAGCTAATCTGAATTTAAAGATGTGAATAGGTTCGTTTTATTTCAGTTTAAGTTAAAGCTCCTATTTTTCTTTGTTAATGCACTGTATGTTTTAAAAGATCCTTTCTCCCCGGAACAGTTAAAGAAAGTTACATTATTAATCTACAAAAGAGGTATAAAGTGGTTGACACATGATTGGAAAAGCGAGAGTTACACGTCTTATATTGTGACTCGTGCCTGAATTGTCAAATTTAATATAGGACTATGTTCTTCGTCCGAGACGGTCTTGGGCAGCCCACTACGTGGACAAAGGACTTATACCGTTTATTTTAAAATTTGGATTTCAACTGCCAAAACTTAACATTTTAAGTAATCACAAGGCATCGCCGCAGTTACTGATACTACAAGTGGATAGGAAACGTGAAATAGTCATCGTTTTGTCTAAGTATGTATGTTGTCTCTAAATTGAGAACTGTCATTGGATATCAAGCAGCAGTTTCCTTAAATAGTACCTAATACCAAAGTAGTATTCTCTGGGTCATAACTCTCAGTAGTAATATCGGAGTTATTTGTCAATCTATTGGACCTGATACAAGATTGACAAATATCGCTATCCAAATGGATTTATAGCTTTATACTTGTGATACTCCGGTATGATTGCGCCCGCGGCTTTGAATTAGTATGGCTGCCCGCGCTTGCGCACAAGCTGCGCCAATTTTTTTACAACCTTCCTAAACGTTTTATTATTACGGCAGTTATCGTAAAATACTATTACCTAGTTAGAATTCTTGCTACTGGTCATGCATGGTTGATGACAGATCAGAAGTTTTGACGGCTCTCTAAATGATACACTTTACATCGGTGTTATTAATTGTAGCCTCTAGACAGGTTTAACGTATATGATTTCGTTTTACACGAATGACATCATGTTTATCACGCTGACGTTACAGTCGGTTTTTAGCGACAATAGCGTTTTTTACAGTCTACTAACCAGTTAGTTGGTTTAATTGGTTTTCTATGGTGGAAAAAGAAAATTCACTGATAATGAAATTTGGTCTGTACGTCAAAAGATGTGGAGATATAGGTATTAGGTACTAAATATGAAAATCCAGTCTTTTTGATAATGAGAGTGAAAAACTGACACCCTAGATATTTTCTTTCTATTGCGTTTCTCCCGATGATGGGTAAAGAATTGGCTCGAAACATGTGTGGCTAATCTCGATATAAAGTCGTCAATGTCTTTTAAAAATCTAGTTTCTTCACTTCATAGTCAAGTACAAAATAAAAAAAATGTGCGTTTACAAATCAAACGCTACCTTTCCATCTATATTCATGAAAAGCGATTAATTCTCACGATTTGTTTCGCTACTGTGAAATATTTATCGGTACAACCCTATTCGGTTAAATTCGCCTACATAATTATTAGCTTCATTCATTCATTCTGAGTATGATTGCTTTATTTTAATTAGGGTAAGTTTTTACTTGATAAAAGCAGTGAATAAATTTTAATAAAATTTTACTATATGTAATATTTAGACCATACATACATGAACACCATTATTTCATGCGGGGTAATATCTTATCATGTGGTGCCGGGTTAGAATAGCACCTTCCCCTTTCTTCCCGTGGGTGTCGTAAGAGTCGACTCTGGGAAAGGGTTAGTGTATTGTGGGCGATGGGCTAGCAACCTGTCACCGCAATGTCACGTTTAACCATCTGGTTACCCTGAGTTTGCTGAACGTGGCACTGGATTTTCGAATTCATGCGCTCTGCCTACCCCTCATGGGAATACAGGCGTGAGAATATGTATGTAATATCTTATTAGGAATGTCAACTTTCATTATGTTACCGCTATTTTTATATTGAAATCGAATTCTTTAAATAAACGAGAAATTTCAATTGAACGTAACGTATCCAAACATTCTGTATACTTCTTTTATTACCCATTTACAACACGGGTCCTCACGTAAAAGCCGTCACAGTGTTTGCACTAAATTGTCGTTTTATTTCTTTTACGGTCATCCTTTCGTGCAGAAATGTTTCTTCGACTGTTTTGTTTGTTTTTGTGAGATAAAGGCAGAATACAACGGCATGCACTCGTAAAAACTGAGATCGCGCCTGATATTTACACTGAATTTTTAAGACATTTCACATCTGGGCTAAGTAAATACTGTCCTTCTTTAGCTTAATTTTGGGCAAGTGACATTTAGAAGTACCGTATTCAGTTTCGCTTCATTATTTTGCTTCCTTCTTGTTCTTGTTATTTGTATTGTCTTATCAATGGTATGTAATGATAAGCGATGTATTTTATGGCAGTTTGTTTTTGCTGTTCTCTGTCCGCTTTTATTTGGTTATTACAGATTATAGTGACATTTATGATGTGTCGTTATTTATTAATACAAACATCTCAATTTTAATATAATTTTTCATCAACGTATAAAAAGAGGCAGTTCTAGGAGAAGGTAGAGCGGCTGGACGATTTTGTGCATTTCAATCGGAACAATTTGGCCAAAATATGGACAAAAGGAAAGCAAGAGACGAGCCTTGTGCCAATCAGTGCGACACTTTTTACAATATAGAATCTTATACTCAAATGCACATTTTAAGGAATCCTATCAGGTTTCCTTAGAATGCTCGCAATTCAGTTACATACATTCGTTTACCAATTTCACGATTAAAACCTTGATTTATGCATAAATCCGTCTAAAAAGCTTGACTGGTGCTTCACTTACTTTAATTATGGAATAGTTAACTTTTTACTCGATCCTTTAGACTTTATTATGGCACCGTCTCTGTGGGACGTCAAGGAGGTACACCAGGCAACAAGCAGATAAATAACCGAAGAGAGATCAAAACAGTAATGATCTAAGCACGTCTCTATTGTCATAGACGTTAAGATCATCGTGGTAATTTGCGTAGCTACATGTTGCGCTGGTTGTACTAAGGAATGTCTGGCGTATAAAGCATTGAGTGGTTACTTGGAAAATGTAAGGGAAATCTTTTTTCCTCCACGGATAATTGCTAATACGAATGTCAGCCATTTTAAGTGGCTGGATAAAATAAGGAGATTTACTACTGTCATCAATTGAATGCTCTTCTGAGGTGGGAAAAACCTAAAGGAGAGACATAATAGTACAATAGTAATTAATTCTAGATGATTGAACGTAAAGGGCTGGAAAAGTACAGTAAGTCAGGTTACGTATCTGTATTAGGCGCGTTAGAATGTAGTTAAAATTACTATTAAACTTTTCCATTGTGAGAAAAAAGTCCTAGGCATAAACTAGTCAAGGAATGAATAGTAAGGAATTGTATACATAACATCACGCCTGTATTCCCAATAGGGGCAGGCAGAGCATACAAACCGCTACCTACATAGACTGTGTGTGTGTATGTGTATGTATGAATGTTATTAAATAAAACAAAATAAATTTTACTTAAGGGCAAGGCGGTAGAGGGCGCCCTCGAAAAACGTATATCGACCAGATCGGCGATGTACTAAACAAAGCCCAAATTAGGAGTACCCGAAACCGTCGAGCGTGTATGACAAGAGTGATGAATGTGAGTGAAGCGAGAGAAGTATGTCAGAATAGATGCGAATGGCGCTCTGTTGTCTCTGCCTACCCCGCAGGGAATAAGGCGTGACGGTCATGTATGTATGTATGTAAATTTTACTTGACGGAATTAGCTCTTAGATTTAATAAAACCGCAGAACGGTAAAGAAAAAACTCGTTTCTTTAATTAGGCGCATTATTGACACTTGCCAATCTGATTAATGGAATTTTGTCACATCAACGTCGGGATGTCAATGATTAATGATGCCAAATGAAGCCCAGTTTTTTTAAGTACAGTCTTTTTGGATTTAACCGCCTTTAGAATAAAGAGGAGGTTCTCAATTTAAGTGCTTTTTGTCGTATTGAAATTAACCAGCAAGAAGAGATTGCTTGAGATTAAGTTGACGTAGGTACCTTCTTGTTATGATCGGGAAATTTACCGACCAATTTTTTTATAACAAACTCAATATGTCAATTCAACTAATTGTTGATTGATACATTTGTAGTATACCTACTCTTTAAACAACAATGTATTGTGATCACGCTTTCATTAATAGAGAAAAATGCGGCAAATTTGAAAAAAAAAGTAGTAAGTGTAATTTTGTTTTATCTGTGGAGTGGGATTGTGACGAGGGTTTAAGATGGTTTGGCAAAAAAGGACGTCATTCTGCAATAAGATTTTGCCCTCTTGTTGCTAAGACCTTTTTAGATTTTTTTTAACCAGAATGATTTCCAACTTATTCGTCAACTCCGACGCACTCCGCCTTCAAGTAAAGATCTACCGCCTCGTGACAGTTGCAAAGGTGACAAGTGACGTTAACGGCTCCGGTCTTTGTGCGCGCCGCCAATGACTATATTACACTCCTGCGCACAATTTATGGCGCGGATTCCGTTACACTCCGTTTTTTAAGCGACAGGCGGCACAAACCAACTGGTTGCTTGTACATCACATTAAAAAAAAATTTTAGCGTCCCAAGTGTGACTATAAATTTTTTAGATAAAGTTCGCGGTCTATTTGCCTTTTAAATAGTGTCCATTTGTCACTTCTCGCAGTTCTCGCCCACGCGTTCGTTCTGAACGCAATTGACAGTTAGTCTGTCCCTCCCACACGTACAGTGACGTTAATAGCCAATTTGGGACGGTAAAAATACCCTTAAGCATATAAAAATCGAATACCGAGAATTAAAAAAGGCCAATTAAAATGAGCTCAGTAAATGAACACGCGGTATTTGGGCGTTACAAAAAGACATTGCGGCGTTTTAAAGGCTTTCTTAAGGTTATAATCACGATTTCGGCTCGTTGGTGTTTAAACAACTAAATAACGGGGCGGGAAGATTAACATTTCATGACGCGTAATGGTTGTACGGTGGCGTTTAAGAAACATCAGGATCAGGGGTCGTTTAAGATATGCAGACCAATTCAACTGTTGCACTTAAAGTTTCCAAGCTGTCGAAGTATCCTCGATTCTTTTGTCATCTTGCGTGTGCCGAATCCTGACAAATGACGAATGACAAAAAACGATCAACCGATTAATTTAATGAAGTCAAGTATTTTTCTGTATTCTTTTGAAAAAAAAATCATGTAAGCCAAATATACATTTTAAATTTAAAATGTTTGAAATCGAGTTTAGCTCCACATGCTTCGGGCTAATCAGCAGCCACCGAGTCTCCTGGATGAAGAGCCACGGATTAGCTGGAAACATGTCGAGCTAAACTCGATTTAGGACGTGAGTTAAGCACATTTTTCAAGATAAGCGAGTCTCACAGTTGTTCCTTATTCAAAATTGCTGATGATTTCTTCATCTGGCAATCCTACTTGCACTTGATAGAGAGTGTGATAAAAACATGTGATAATGACTCAAAAGCTGAGCAACTTTAAAACATCAATCTTTGTAACATGAAAAACTCATATAACGTTTTCAACCAGTCAGAGCCAAAAAATCATACATACATACATATTCTCACGCCTGTATTCCCAAGAGGGGTAGGTAGAGCACATGAACTCAAAAAAAAAAAAAAACATACATTTATACATCACGAATGTATTCCCAAATGCAATAGGCAGAACACACGGAACGCTACATAGACACAACCATGACTATTTCATGATTCGTGGCCACTTCTAGCATATTTTTTTTAGGTTTTGGATTGGCATTCCGCAAAAAATCAGCTCTTTTTTTAATTTTATACTTTCAGCCAGTTACAATTCCCTCTAGAATGATATCGCACAGAAATCTATCTTTCACTTGAGAGAGCTACAAAAATACCTTGTAACGCGCCTTCATTGCTTTTTCTTTTATTTTAATTGCGCCTGCGCTGTACTTGTTTTTTTTGCTCTCGTTCTAGTGTCAGATTGACATACGAACTGTCAGTTTCATGAGTCAGTTAAGTTCGTTTTTTATTCATGCCTTTTGGACATAGATCTAAAATGGAACAATACCGACAGTAGAATGTAATGGTGTAGTAAATCGTTTTTTTACCCGCTTTGCCCAGAAAGGAAAGTTGTGTTATCGTTTGTATGTATGAGTTCCATACACCTTAGGTCACTTGTAGGTCTAGAGTCGAGTCACGCGCGAAAAAGTCTATATCTTGTCTGTGTAGGTTTTAATGGGCATTTTGACGTGAAAATAACTTCCGTAGATGTTTCTAAGCTTTTGAAATAAATCCGATATGATACTTTTAAAGTACTGTCATTTGCAGCGAAAATGATTGTTTTTTTCTTTTTGTATCTGTATTTTACTTATAGTTTCTGATTTTGAAAAACTAACGTTCTCATTTATCACACGAATATTTGCCTCGATCGCGGATCGAATCTGGGGACTCTAGCAGCATAGTTTTTTACATACATACACATTATATCTACATCATCCATGTATCCCCAAAGGGGACAGGCAGAGCACACAAAACGCCACATAGACAAAACCATAACAATTTCAGATAAAGAGTAGAGAAGTACCTATCAGTTAAAAGATGCAACAGTGACTGGTTGCCTGTCGCCTAAAATATGCCTTAACCCTTTCTTAGTCGTCTTTACGACATCCACGGAAGAAATAGGGAGGTGTTATTCTAAACCCGACGCCACACGTCGGCCACATCGAACATACTCTCAGTTGTTGCACTCGTAAGGTTTTATGAACCTAGTGTACACAGCCCTATCTCGGTTCAATTGTTTTACATTGTTACACTAGCTTTAAACATTAAGAGTAATACCCGCTGTCAGCGATGCCAGTGTAACCCCGCCTTATCTCAGTCAATGTACGCATAGACTAAGAGCCAGTGCATACTTACTCTTCCTTTTTTTGCATCTTAGTTTGATGTTTGTCAATAGTTTAATTCATCATTATGATATGACAGAGACAATTTTATCACTTACTAACAACGTGTCATGTAAAATAAGTTTTAATAAACAATTAGAACATGAATTTGGATTTTGAATCATTTTCGTTATTCCCGTGTGTTGTCTGGTTTAGAATAACACCTGCCTATTTCTTCCTTGCTTCCTTTCCAATCATTTAGCAGGACTTAATCACGTTTTTCTTTTTGTTTTATTTCGTTAAAAAAAACGTTATTAAGTATCGCTAATCTGTACTCCCAAACACAGTAGGCAGTGCTCACGTAACGCTACTTATACGAAACCAAGACTATTTCACGTTTCGTAGCAACTTCAAGCACATTTTTTTAGTTTTTGAGTTGGCAGGTATAACAATGACAGGTTGCTACCCTGTCGCCTAAAATTTACCTTAACTAATTTCCTTAGTCGCTAAACTATATTAATCTTAAATAATTTAAACTACTTAGTTACTTAGCTACCTTACTCCTAGTCTACACGAGTGGTATAGTAACGTAACGCAATGAGTGGATAAATGCATGCACGCCTCCGCGATGCAGCGCTTGTTCGAATAATGAGCCTTGCTTTGTTGTGGTTCAAAGAGCGGCGGTTAGCACACGCCTTTATATGAGAGTACTTCTTTAAATACAAACAGTCACATATCTATAGATATAGTATGTTCTACGACTTTTAAATGAAGAAAATGGTTTGGAGGTGGATATTTGAACGGTATTCTGTGATTAATAATCACAAAAGTTTTTTTTTTTTATTTCATTTAATTAAATTTTACTAACTGTAAATCTGGACACTTTACTGAGAATTCAATCTAACCGAGACAGAAATGTATGTAATGTATGTTATGCATTTTCTCAACTTTTATGCTATTTCAGTACGCTCCGTACAGTATTGATAAAATCTCTATTCTCTGCTCTGCTCGACTACGTATCTCTATTCTCTACCCAGCTGTGTACTTTTTACTTTTCTAGTTATCCTTCTTTTCCTCCGTCCTGTGGTATTTATCTTTCATATTTATGCTTTTTATTTTAGGTATGTGTTTAAGATAATTATGTCTTAGTTTATTTAGTTTTGTATTTAAGAGGCAATATGCCGGTCGAGGGAATTGAAAAATAGGT
>BHDV01071719.1:21090-41241 GCA_005406045.1 Adoxophyes honmai
ACACAAGTAATTAAAAGACCGAGCCATCGAACGATAATAAATTTATTTCCATTCTACCCTCAAATCTAGGTTAGGCCGAGAACTTTTCAAACAGCCCTGGTATACTTAAGTATCATTTAATAGAAGTTTAAGCAACATTTTTTAAAATGGCAGCTAACGAGTGGCTAAGTGCCTTAAGTGGGCGAGCCACTCGCTAGCTGTGGGGAGGAGGGGCCGAACACCCAGCTGCCCCGAGCCAAGTCACACCTGCCCGCGGTCTCCCTGCTGACTAACTGAGCTGACTCGGCTAGCTGTCAACTTGAGCACTTGACAGCTGACAAACAACGCACATCGGAACTAATGAGCAATAAAAGAGTGAAAACTTTAGCATATTTAAGTAATTTTAGAAGTAATCACATTGCTGATCATTATGGCAATAACGGTGGATTACATACCCGACATGTTCAGTGTTATTTTAAGACAGCGTTTTTTATTCTAGTATTTAATGTACAGTTGTCATAAGAAATGGTTGGATGAAGCTTTTCAGTTTCATTGATGACCATCGTCAGGCTTCATGTTTTGGCTTCGATCGTGTTTTGTTCGTTGCGTACAACCGACCAGGTCCGAGGGGGAACGAGAATTAACCAAACAGTTGGAAAGTGAACTTCTCCCTGTTTTTATAATTCCCGTGTCTCCTCCACTGCTTAGTTGCGCTCCACGAACCAGTAACTCCAGCCTGTAGCTAGCCAGCTAGTAAGTATGCAGTGGCGTAGCTAGCATGGGTAACACCTGGGGCGGATATAGCTGGTCGCACCCCCCCCCCCTCTCTAGCTACGCCACTGAGAGTGTATCAGGTACTTCCAAGTTGGTTTCTGGATCATGTGCCAGAGTTGCGAACACGACAGGTCAACGTGAAGTTTGTTGATGGTAGTCTGTGGGGTGAGGAGTGGACTCTGGCTGTGTCTTTTGAATAGTCCTTGAGTGCGCGTTTTTGTACTAATTACGTCGAGGGCGTTTTATTAATTTACGGCTTACCTTTTTTATCGATTGGTGTTTCATTACAAGTATTAGTTAGTTCTCTAAGTTTAGACAGATGACGTTATTGATTAGATTCATTTCCTATAATTTTTGCTCCTGAACTTTCCTTAACACCCAAACTACCTCCTATTTCTATTTTTTTTTTTTTAAACGCAATCATGAAATAACTAGGGTTCTTTCGCACGTCACGTGTGCTCGATTAATTTTCCATGCTATAGTTGTAGAGCACGATCGAGTAAGTGCGCTTCAGTGCTCTTCTCGGATATGGGAGGGGGGCAGGAGCACCTGCTAGCAACTTTAGTCGCAGCGCTAGGTGACTTTAGCCAGTTTGAGCCCATTCACTGGCTTTCCTCCCGCTCCTTTCTTCATTTGTGCTCTACGACCGACTAAACGTGCTCTTGACGTTTTTAAAAAATACTCGCACTTGATAAATGTAAGTTAACGATCTTATTATAGTTAAATCAGCGGAATTTAGTATAAAGGAAGTGTCATTAGTTAGAGTGTCGAAGATATGTGTCACGTTAATTTAGTTTTAATTATTTGTTAACTAGTTTTAAGTGTAAATAAACCATAAACAGAATTTGTGTTTTATTTACCTTGATAAATTAAAAATACTCCCAAAAATGGCATTCCTACGAATTTTACGGCAACTTGGCCGATATGAAATTTTGCGCTCGTTCCCTAAATATCATAATTGCATAATACTAGATTGCCGACATACCTACCTGCTTATCAAAATATCAGATTCCCGGAATACCAGATTTTCTTTATGCTATGTTCGTTTTTATATCGAAACAGCCTTTGCGAGCCTGGTGTTTTCATTATCTGGTATTAGAGGAATTCGGTTTTAAATGGAACATGGTGTATTGAGAACATGGCACTTTACAAAACTGTTATAAAAACGAACTTAGCATAAAGAAAATCTGGTATTCCTAGAATCTGATATTTTGATAAGCAGGTATGTCGGCAATCTATTATTTTGCAATTCTGATATTTAGGGAACGATCGTAATTTTGTAAGACTTTAGAGTATAGGTAATCAGCATACCCCGTTATCAGTGTTGCAGATTCATTGAAATTGAAACTAAGCCATAGGGTTGTCGCACAACAATTATTTCATTGTCGTGTCATGACATGTGACATATTGGAAGGTATATAAAACGTTTTTATTAGAATAATGTTTTTACACGTTTTTTAGAAGATTGTTTTGTAAAATATCGGATTTGCATATTTTTAGTTGTCTGAATAAATTATTAATAATTTTTGTTGGTTACTTGGCGTTAAATATGGCGCCTATTACTGTATAATCCATTTTAAATATTGACAAATACATTACGTAACCACCTATTTAGAAGTTTAAAAAAAAACTCCCAATTACGGGCTGAAAAGAGGCTTCGTTTTCTTTTAAAACTTAAAATATACAAATAAATAAAGGTGAATATTTAATGTATATTTAAAGGTAGGCACATATTAAAAATTATACGTGCAGTCCCATCCCTAGCTTTTTCAATGGATTTGCAACACTGATAACGGGGTATGGTTATCAGCTTGAGAGTCTATAATTAATGAGACTTCATATCGTAAAACAGAGCGAGAAGAGATAAAACTAACATTTAAAACTCTTTTATTAGTTATTACGTAATTACCGAACTTATTAATTTGCAATCTTAGTTAAATAACTAGGAAATGGGTTTTTAATACATACCTACATTCAATCACGTCTTTTTCCCCAAAATGGAGTTGGCAGAGCAAAAAGAATGTAACATAGACAAAGCCATGAAAACTTCACGCTTTTCAACCATTTCCAGCATAACTTCAAGTTTACTCGTATGATCAGATGAAAGATGTATGTGGTCCCCCAAAGCATATTTTTTTTACAAATGGTACCAAATAGTACAAATTTGGTACTAATTACGGCAATATGAATTGACTAAATTCAGGACCTGGTCCCGTCATTATAACGGTAACCCTAAATCTCCTTGGTCTCCTCCTTTGACATCCACGGAAAAAATGGAGAGGTGTCCAGACCCACATGGATACTTTGGATCTTTGATGGAATTCCCAAAATAAAGTCGATTCTAAACGCAACGAAAAAATGCGCAGAAACGTTCAAAAACTAAAAATAACTTTGCTGGAGAGTAAAATTTACTCCTGGCCAGTTATGGATTAAAATGAAACCACAAACAATTCTTATAATAGGTATTTATTTTACATTATCCCTGGGCCCGGAATTCCTAATGCCGGCAATACTTTAAACAATTATTTCGATAAAATTGTCATAACATAATTAAAAGCCAAGACAAAGCTGGAGTCTTTGTTTAATTTACCTACTCCCATCTTTATTTCGACAATCAAGTTATATTCCAGCCTTATTTATATATAATAAGTAAGTATTCTGTAGGGTCTTTCAATTAGAACGGGTGGATGTTAATAACTTGAGGCGACCAATTTGTCAAACCTGTTGTTTTTATTCGGTCACTGATGCCAAATCACCATGGCAAGTTACACGGTTCAAGAGCATGTGCAAATGATAAAACTAAATTATCAAAATGAGTGTTCGTTTGGTTATTGCGTCCATTTTACGTCCGACGCGGTGGCGGTCGCAGAGGTAACGTCAATTAGCCAAGATCATGTGATTAGACACCGTCAGAGTTTTTCTTGTGGTGTTTTCTAAAGTCGCTAATAACCCACAATCGACTGTTACCCTGAAAGCCAACACAATGGAGGCCATCGCTCAGATTCAGCCAGATCTTGCAGCAGTCATTGAAAATTGGTCGTCTCGGATTCGTGCCACCATTCGAGGCGCGGCGACATTTGAACAATGTTATATTCCATTCAAAATGGCATAATTGTCCTTTAAAATAAGTATTAACAATCGTTTATATCTCACATATAGTTTTATTCAATTTTAACATCGACCTGTCCTTCTTGAACGACTCTACATTTAAATACTTACGACCTTCTTTCATAATTGTACACCCACCTTTTGTTCACTGTACTTACATGTCTGTGTATCTACCATAAAAAAAAGAAAAAAACTTTTAAGTAAAATGGTTTTATTTTAGTCTAATCAATGCATTTAAAAACCGTTTTACTTAAAAGTTTCTTTTTTTTGAGTTTTTAGTTTTTTGTATAGTGCACTCTAATTTTCTTGCCAAGACCTTTCAATTGATACCCATATTGATGGAGTTGATAAGAAATAGGTTATCCGCCATTTTGTAGCGGCAGGCATTTTGAATTTACAATGACAATGAATATACATGTTTGTGTCACCAAAACTAAAAGCGCATGCCAAATTTCAAATCAATCAGTTGACGGAAAGAGGGTGAAATTTCAATTTCTAAATTTGACCCACCAACGAACGAATAAAGAAAACAAACGGGGTAAGCTAAGTAAAACCGTTTTTTAACAACCCGGCTATTGGAAGGTTCAACCTTACAGATACAAAACAAACAGTGTTGTTTTCTTTAGATGGTTTTATAGTCACGCCGCTGGGCAGCGCTGCTCAACAAAAACGCTGGTCGAGGACGCGTTCAACGAACGGCGCTGTTCAAGTGCTCAAGCGCGAGACTTTTAAACGCAACTACTAACCCCATACATCTTTAAAATGCAACTAGGTACTAAACCCCATTCATTTCCGACGGCGTTGCCGAAACGCGTCATCAAAACCAGCCTAAAAGACAACACCTAAGATACTATCTGACAATTCTGATAATTTTTACCAATTGCTAGTGTTCTATGAATCGACTTACCCTGTAAAGTCTATGGGGTAATGTAAAAAGAATCCAGCTTTGTATTGACCTAACCAATCCGTAAAACGCATAACAAGCTAGTTAGGGTTAGTCACTTCACGCATAAACTCGTCTAAATTTTGTAAAGAAAGATTCTGTACCAAATAACTCAGTAAAATACACTCAATTAATTGTGTCAAATTTGGCCGTTTTCTTTCTATCTTGGTCAAGGTGATCGTGGCGAAGGCGTAGCTTGGCTAAGGTAAATCAGAAAACGCATCGGAACGGAAAGATGTGACTTACAACAAATTACGACACAATGCAGCCACAATTTTAACCCAGTAGTAACAGATATAAACAATATACAAAATACTGGCACAGACAACCAAGCCACGCCTGTAGGCTTAGCAGAGCAACTTCGCACGTGGAATAGACAACCCATCATTTTCTGACGCTTCTAGTTAGACAGGGACAGGTATAGTCTATCTCGCGCGATATTGCGCCAAGCCGGCTAGATCACAAACGACTAAATACGTGAAGCGACATTAAAAAACCTAACGAGAAACAAAAACTTAACATTGGTAACACTACTGCAACAAGCCTCCACGATGCCGTGTCAATAATTAAAAAAAATGCACAGGTGTAATAATGAAACAAAAAATATATGTTCTCACGCACTGCTCCGATTATAACCTGAAAATAACGGTTTTATTTAAATATAGAACATAACATAAGTATTAAACTTCTCACGCCTGCCGTCACGAAGTTTCATGTTACATAAGTGATTTGTCGCTCGGTGATTAATCGCGCAGTGATTCGGTGATTACGATAACCAGTAACTATGGCATGCGCTAGACACTTTTGGCAGAGACGTTACGCACTGCCATCTACTGCTCCGAGCAAATGACAAAGAAACCGAAATAAACTCCACAAAGACGGCAGGCACGAAAAAAAATCGCTTATGCACTTCGCCGAGCAAAAAAAATTGGGTACCCATCTTCGCTTTGCCATAAACTTGACACTAATACTTGAAATACCACGTACCCTATCACCTTTTAGAAAATGCTACATTACATCCCTTTTGTATCCTATGTTCAAAATAAGAAAACTCAAAACAGAAGAGTAGTCTTCGATTGCCTAGCGAGCTGCATAGATAATCAGGTCAGCTGGAAATGTGGTAGATAATATAGCATTTTAAAACTGCGATATTTTGAGAACGCGGCACTTCGCGGTATACTCAACCTCCTATCTCATTACCTTACATCTTCTGAAAATTGATGTTATCTGTAGGTCGAAAGTAACGAACGTTTTAGGTTTATCCGGTGGGTAAGCACTCCCCTTATTTATTTCCAAAAGGAAAGGCACTAAGATACAAGGTCGAGTACCATCAATTTTAGATATCGCAACTTACAACACAACTTCGATCGTTCAGTCTTTCGATGTAGACGGACACCGTCGTCTATAAGGCGCCGACCTTCGCGGGGAAGCACTATACGCCCTCACACCAGCATAGAACTTCCCTTTCTGGGTAATAACTTCTAGCCTGGCAGCGCCTTCGGCCCTGCCGTAGTCGTTCTCTACACAGATCCTGTACAAACCGACGTCCTCGATCGTCACTTGTTCAATTTCCAACATCCTCAACTCTTCCTTCTCTTTTATCGTGATTCTGGACGAAGGTGTGACGATTATGCCGTCCTTGTCCCACGTTGCCCACGGGGAGGGTAGACCCTTGACGGCGCACTGGAATACCACAGTTTCTCCCTCTTCGACAACCTTGTTGAATGGGTAGGTGTAGAATGAGGGTGGCATCTGACGGCCGGGACTGCTCAGGCGCTTTGGCTCGGGGCCTGAGAAGAATTCAAAGGTGGGCGTTTTACACAGAGCTATTTACATAATATATACATACATACATAACCGTCACGCCTTATTCCCTGCGGGGTAGGCAGAGACGACAGAGCGCCATTCGCATCTATTCTGACATTCTTCTCCTGCTTCACTATATAATATCCCGGCCATAATATTTGTACATCGGTCTTTAGAAAGAGACAGTAGGCATAACGTAAGTTAGAGCGAGATAGCGTTCTACAGACCCTAAATTAGCTGAGAAGACCGATGTGCAATCTTTATCCTTTTCCTAGCGAGATTAGTCACGAGGTTTAAATCAGGAACGTATTTTTTTCAAATACACGAACGCAATCGATCTAAAAGGTAAAAGGTGCTTTGTACAAAATTTTATGTCACGAGAATTTCAACCGTAGGTATCGTCGTCGAAATCAATTTTATTTCTATTTTTCAATTCGCTCGACCCTGTTTCCTCTTAAAATCTTACCAAGTTAGGTTTGAGGCTGCCATGGTAAAAATACTGGTGAATTAATGAAGGATTGGTTAATTAATTAAAGATGTTGGACATGTGGTCACTTTAGGTATACCTGGTGTTCTGGTTCTTGAGACAGAGCGGGCGGGGGTGCTGCGAGGCGTCGAGCGGGGCGTGGACGCCGCGGAAAGGAGCGCCGGCGGCCGACGCAAGCGCTGACTCAGAGTGTTTGGCTCGCCCGGTGCTGCCGACAAAATATAATAACATTTGGCATTTTTTTAGGGTTCTGTACCCAAAGGGTAAAAACGGGACCCTAATTACTGAGACTTCGCTGTCTGTCTGTCTGTCCGCCTGTCCAGGCTGTATCTCACGAATCGTGACAGAAGTTGAAATTTTCACAGATGATGTATTTCTGTTGCCGCTATAACAACAAATATTCAAAACAAAATAATAATTAAGGGGGCTCCCATAGAAAAAACGTGTTTCTCTGCTGTTTTTGGTACGGAACCCTTCGTGCGCGAGTCCGACTCGCACTTGGCCGGTTTTTAGTGTCGGCAAAGACCCCATTGACTCTGAACTTCTGGAGTACTTACGGTAGACCACCAGGCAGGCGCTGCTGGAAGCCTTGCCAAGGTTGTTGGAGGCCTCGCAGGTGTATGTACCCTCGTCATCAGCCGTCACCTGCTTGATCTTCAACCGAGCTGCTCCATCTTCAAACGTACACTCCAAGTACGGGCAGTCCCTGATGAGCTAGAAAGAGATGAGATTGGTGAGACAAGATAATAGTCTAATATCCCGCCATACAACGACCTTCACCGAGCTGGTTAATGGATCAAACATATTTTTTATGCAATTTTATGCAATAACGAAACCAGATAACTTATTAAATAGTAACATTTTCGATACAATAAATATTATATTTAACCCTTCTTACGTTGGTATCTTTTCCCTCGAAAATGTCCAATTAACTTTAGACGAGAGTAATTAAAATTAAGTAAAGCTAAAGAAAAATACCTACGCCTTACAGATAAAATAAACATCGAATATCAATGTCTAATTAGAAAAACTGCTTAATTAGTCTGGAACTTGCAGTCCTCAGCCCCGGGGCGGTCTCAGTAAAATAAACATTTTAACTCTAAATCTAATTTACTTTATTCAGTTTACTCGTTAACATTCTTTTTAATACTTTTTAATCTATGATCGTTCTTACGCTACACGATTTGGATGTACAAAAAGATCTTAGTCCGTTGGTTTATTTAAAAAAAATGCATCTATTCTTTTTTTTGTTTAATAGTAGGTATACTTAAAAGTTTCAAGTGACTTCAAACTATTGACTACAATTTCGTAATTGTTTGTGGCAAGATGTGGTTTCGAACAGTGACGTCATCAATGGCGTCGAATGGTCGCTCGTAATGACCTTGGGCCTTAGATGGAACGCAACAGAGGGTGTTATTAATCAAACCGCGATTAGAAAGGGATTGAGCACATATGTCATTTTTGAACTAAATGCATGATATGACATTGTCAGTGGTAGAGTATGCAGATAAAGTAAATTGTTATTTTGGTACGATGAATTTCTAAAGCATGGAAAAATTATCAAATTATGTAGCGTTTTTCTATTGATTTCCGTTAGTATTAGTGATAGTATTTCAGATCAAATAGATTTACTTTCTTAAACCTGTAGCGTTTTTAAAGAATTATAAAACATTTTTTTATTCATGTATTTTTGAACAGCTACGGCAATTTGATAAAGCGAAATAATGTGGTTAGTGACAGATTTGTCAGATATGATATTTTATAAAAAAAAATGACAGTATTTACCGAGAATAGAGTTTAAATATGCAAATCATATTCAGCTATTAATTCTATTATCTATAAGAGTCTGCACTTATGAAGATATCAAATATTGGTTTATAATTATATTTTCATTTATTAGGTGCAATTGTGCTAACGGTACTCTCGAATCCCTTTCTAATCGCGGTTCAGTAATACCATCGTTGCGGGCGTCTAGTGGAACTTATACACTACTTGTAGTAATTATGGTCAAGTGAGAAAGTAGTGATAGTGATGATAAATTGATAAAGTGCAGTCAGCAAATGTTGGGAAAAAGCTGAGAGATTTTAGGTTTTTTTTCATTATCGCAGGACTTACCTCAGCATAATGGTACCATCGAATGTCAGGCAGTGGGTTCCCGCTCAGGTGACACTCGAACTCGACCGCGTCCCCGTCGTAGCTCAGCAGATCTGTCAGGTTCCTCTCAAAGCGAGGTATGACGTCCACCCGCCTGGGAATGTCGGAAGGTTGAGACAAAGTTCACGTTTAAAAACACAAATAAACTTAATAAAAAATTTAATTTTAATAAAAAAAATGGTTCGACTAATGCAACTACATAGGTAACGCCTTGTTTGGACCCCCTCCCGCCTTTGTAGCGCATCGTAACGTTTCACGAGACCAAAATTGCGTTACGTAATACTTGAACCCCCCCGCCCTTTCTCTTTGAGAACATCGGTCCTCACCTCAGGCATAATATTTGAGTATTTTATTACTTGTAGTTGATGCGTTTTATAGTTTATAAAAAATATTCATATATTCATTTTGATACACGAATTAAAAAAAGATAGAGAATTTAGGTTGTTACATACCCATATCTGACGTTGTGGGAATCATCATTCGACGAGAGATCTGCGAATAAATAATACAAAAATTAGTGTAAATTCAGAACATAAATAAGTAGACAATGACAAAAATAATGGAGATAACAAACCCACAAGAAAGTCGTAAATATTATTAATTGTATGGATGTAAACAAATATTTCATTTAATACACTTTTATTCAGCAGCGATCTTATTATTAGCAACATTTATAATTTATTTTCCACTAAGCACTTCCCCCTTTCTTCCCGTGGGTGTCGTAAGAGTCGACTCTGGGAAAGGGTTAGTGTATTGTGGGCGATGGGCTAGCAACCTGTCACTGCAATATCACGTTTAACCATCTGGTTGCCCTGAAATTGCTAAACGTGGCACTGGATTTTTGAATTCATGTGTTCTGCCTACCCCTATTGCGAATACAGGCGTGAGAATATTATGTATGTAAAAAAAATAAAAATTACTGGACAATTTTTACACCAATCACCTAGTCCCAAAGTAGGCAATTTAATGCCTGTGTTATGGGTGAACGGTTAAACTTACTTATATAACACTCGAAAGCAAACGTTCGTATTCATCATACAAACATCTGCTCCGACCGGGGATCGAACCCGGGACCTTAAGCTTCACAGTCAGGTTCTCTAACCGCTGGGCTATTCGGCCGTCATTTTCCACTAGATCCGTACCTTTAGCCAGTATTTGCAAGGATATGATGGCCTTTGCTTCGCCGTGCAGGTTCCTCGCGACCACAGAGTAGGCGCCAGTGTAATCCAGTTTGGCGTGGGGTATCTCGAAGCGGTACTCTGGCCCGGCGCCGACGCGTTTGAAATGCGTCGCGTCGCGATAGTAGTCCGGCTGGAGAGATGGTTCGTTGTGACACAGAGATACAGGGTTTTGCGTTACAGAGTTGGAAAGAAGGAAATAAGGAACCCTCAGTGCCGGTTTGAACACTACCAGCGCCCCCTGACTATGACCGATAAGGCCTGTATACGTCCGGTGTTTTCAATGGACTTACATGGACCTACTTGTCCGGCACCGGTGCGTGTACACACATCCATTGTGCGCGATACACCACCGCGAGTCCGGCAAAAATACCGGACGTCTACAAGAGGCCTAACGATAACACAAAGGGGTTCATGTGGCGCCCCTTTTACCCGGTGCTCTGGGCGGTCGCCCAACCGCGCCCTACCCTAACGCCGCTACTGGAACCCTAAGTGGTCCGACTGTATGTCTGTCAAGACCATTTTTCTTAGGACCAGTCAGAACAATGGACAGTAGTCCCTACATTTACCTAATCTACAGTGGTCGGCAATAAACTGGGCAAGATTTTGAGTGGTGGGGGTACCGCGCATCGCTTTTACCTAGAGAAAGTGATGCGCGAACTACTATACCGATGGTGTAGCTTACAAACGTGGCACTGGATTTTCGAATTCACGTGCTCTGCTTACCCCTCTTGGGAATACAGGCGTGAGTATATGTATGTATGTATGTATGTAGCTTACAAGAGATACAGAAATGAAAGATAATGTCTTATGTAATTTTATCTCTTTGGGTAGAGGCTGGTGAAGGAACAGACGGGAATGAGGAAAGAGGGGGGTAGTAGTAGGTCGGGTTTGTAGGAGTTACCTTCAAGAAATCTCTCAGCCAATACACGTCGGGCTTTGGATCCCCGATGACTTCGCATTCTATGATCACTGTGTCGCCCTCATAAGCCTCGCTGGACCTCGGCTTTCGGATGAACATTGGCTCCTTGGAATACCTGTGAAATATCAAAATCTTTAGATATCTGTTAGTAGAAAAAGTTGAAAGGCCGCCGTTGCTTTTAATTCACGGATACATTTATACATTACTTACGTACAATCACGCCTATGTTCCCAAATGGGGTAGGCAGAGCACACGAAACGTGACATAGATAAAACCATGATTATGACTATAACACGCTTCGCAGCCACTTCTAATATAGTTTTAGATTTGCAAAGGAGGAAGAGGTACAATAGTGACAGGTTGCTAGCCTATCGCCTAAAACATACCTAAACCTATTTCCTTAGTCGCCTCTTACGACATCCACGGAAGAAATGGAGAGGTGTTATTCTATCGTGTACACGGCAAGTACACGGATACATATTATTAGAATTTTGTAATAGGGGAGCAGTTGCGTACGTGGTGGTACGTGGCTCTTCCCTTCCATAAAAATCAATCACTAGATTTGACTTAGAGACACAAATACAGGTTGGCCGGATATTGACTGTAAATATTTACCAGTGGTAGGAAAAAACCAGGGAAGTTTTTTCCCAAAATTTTCATGTAAAAAACATACGAAAATCAGAAAATATTGCCAAATATTTTGTACTCCGACTCTTTTAGTCGACTGCGTGGCATCGCAATGTCGAACAGGAAAAACAAACGCGCGCGGGCTAAAACGGGACTTGGAGAGCCTAAAAAGTAGTCATATCACGGAAAGCATTGATCTCAAAAGCGATGAAACATCTGTATCCCTCAATGACAATATGAAAATTATCAGGATTTTTTTCACATTGATTTTCAGACGCGTATAACCGACCACTGGTTAAAATATTGATGGTCAATTTCCTGTATAACGAAGATCAGGATAAATAAAACTTAATGAACTCACGGCACATCAGGGGAGACGAGCATCGGCGGCGGGCGTCTCTCCACAACCTGGCCTTCCAGCACGTCCACCTTCCCTGACGTGGAGGCGCTCCCGACCTCGTTCGACGCTGTGCAGGTGTAAACGCCAGCGTCTCTGGGCGTGACGAAGGCTAGGGCCAGCTCGATCTGGCCATCGCGGTCGAGGGTCATGACCGCTCGACGGCTGGGCCGAAGCCGCACCCCGTCCCGGTACCAGGTTACCCCCACTGAGGGATACGCCTCGACCACGGCTGTGATACGGAGCTCCTCGCCTAGGAAGAACAAAGCAGGACAAATTGAGGGTTGAGGCTAGTTTCGTCCCGTCCGTCCAAGCCGCGGTAGCCAAGCGGTTTGACATGTGGACTCTCATGCGGAGGGTCGTGCGTTCAAATCCCAGGTTCGACCTCTGCATTTTTCGGAATTTATGTGCGAAATCTAATTTGATATTTACTACGAGTTATTTCAGTATAGGAAAACATCGTGAGGAAGCTTACACACAGCGACGAAGCAATTCAAGGTTGTGTGAAGTTTCCACTCCGCCTTGGGTCCGTGTGGGAACTATAGCCCAAGTCTTCTCATACTGAGAGGAGGCCTGTGACCTGCAGTGGGACATACAATACAATACTAATCTTTGCCAATAACAGCGAGCCCCGTCGCGTCTCCCATAGACCCCTGAGGTACCTAGTAGCGTCCGCATTACCTTCACTGAGCCGATACAAGGGCTCCAATCCACAGCAGAACTCCGGCGCGACGTACGCCCGGATACCCTTGTCCACCACCAGGCAGCAGCGGCAGCAGACGGCCCCGCTGCTATTCCTCGCCAGGGCTTCGTACATCCCTCCGTCTTCCAGGGTGGTGGGAGCAATCTCCAGGGTGTGGAAGAGCTCGTCTTTGAAGTGGGTGTGGCGGTCTGGAAAGACCATCTGCTTTAGTCTTGACAGTTTATATGTATAATCATGCCATTCCCAAAGAGGGTAGGCAAAGCATATGTGGCATAGCCTCCCGACGACCTGCGTCCTATACATAGTACATAAAATCCAAGTCATTTGTAACTTAATCTTTTGACATTAAGAGTCAGTTTTGAACTACACATAATTTGACGCTGGTCGTCAGGAGGATAGACAAAACCATGACTATTTTGCGTTTCGTTGTCATTTAGCATGATTTTAGGTTTATAAGTAGATGGAAGAGGTAAAATAATAGTCCAATCTATCGTCTAAAGCAGGGTTTCGCAAACTTTCGGCTCCGCGAACCCCTGTTAGCAAACTTACGGTTCCACGAACCTCTTGCTAACTAACTTATGAACAACCCNNNCCCCCCCAAGAAAAAAATAAATATGGAAGAAAACAAGGAATTTATTTGAAGGTAACACATAAAGTACAAAAAAGAAATGTCGCAAATGGATTGAATGTTAGGAGTAATTTTGGACAATTTTGACCTTAATTATGATTCGCTATCAAGTCGATTTTTGTATTCTGATCTTTGAGAAACCCTAGTCTAAAGAAAGCATCCCAAATTAAATTGAGCTAGAGGTGGCTAAATGGCGAAAAATACTTGGTCGTAGTTTTGTCTGTAACATTTTGTGTGCAGCCTACTCCATCCCTTAGCAGGATTTAATTTGGATTCAATTACCTTGATGTTTCGACTGCGTAAGAAACTTTTACGCACCTAAACGTGTTGAGAAAGTTTTCTCATTTTTAAAGCCAATGACCATAGTTCTTACGAGGAAATCTTCGTAATAGTTTCAGATTTCCCCTTACTACCCGATCAAATTGGACCACCCAGTATAGATACCAAAGAACGGCCGTCATACACGTGCTGTAAGATTCAAAAATTCCAAATTCAAAACTTTATTTATGGAAATAGGCTCCTAAGAGCGCTTTTACACGTCATTTTTATTTTACCAGCGCTTCGGAAAGACCATAATTGCCAAGAAGAATGCGCCGCAAGAAACTTGGCAGAAAGTCGTACCTATAATGGCGCTATTAGTATAATATTGTATACTCACTGTCTTTGTAAACTTCTAGCCCATCCTTGTACCATGTGACGACCGGTGTCGGACACCCGACGACCTGACACGTCAGTCGGACGGGGTACGTGGCCTGCACTCTCCGGTCACGGAGGCGCATGGTGAACTGAGGCGGGTAGTCGCCACACACCTCGGAGGAGCGCTCCCTGTACAATGGAAATGGAATTGTACATTATAATGTACAATTAAAAGTACAATACGATGTACAATACAATGTACAACACGATGTACAATAGAAAGTTACAACATTACGTATCTTGTATGAAAATTTCCGTTACGTACGTTGGTTGTTTATGTACTCTACTTAGGCCCAATGATCTGGGACAAATGCCAAATTCAATTCAATATTTTATGATTGACAATGATTTTTAATTTTATATTGGCAGAATTTGACGTAGGCCTTAGGCTGCTATATAAGAGGATAGCCTATCGGGCGTAATTGATAGCATCGAATTGGTATGAAAATAAGATTAATTAAAAAAAAGTTTTCAAAAACTAAGAGGTTCGTTAGATATTTTTTTGACAACGCCAACCTCCCCTCGAGCATTATTACTATTAGCTATTGAGTAAAATCTGTCAAGCTAAAACTGCAATTACATCGTCGACATAAAAATCTGAAGCCAAAAACTTTAAGGGCATGGCGATCGTAGTAAAACAAGTACCAACCTTTTCAGCTTCGCGTCAGCTTCCCACACGAGTCTATCCGTGACGACGGCCAACCGTGCGTAAGTTGAGGCCCTTCCGTGCTCATTACTGGCCTCGCAGCTGTACCTGGCCTCATCATCAGCCCTTATATCGCTGATCTCCAAGCTGCAGTTGTACCCGTTAAACTTGGTAACCATCCGTCCGTCTTCCTCTATCTCATGGCCATTCTTCATCCAGACAACCTCAGGTAACGGTTTGCCCTTAACGCTGCAGCTCAAAGACGCTGCCTGACCAACGAGGACCTTCAACTGACCGGGAAGGACGTCCACGAATTCCGGTCTACCGCCAGCCAATCCCACACCGATTGGCGCCGACGTTTGCACGGACTCCCCCCAACCGAAGCGGTTTCTCAAGGTTATCCTAAAGTGGTACTGCTCCCCTTGCTTCAAATTGAACACGTCAAAGCAGTTCCTCGGAGTTATGCCCAGTTCGGTCCAGCGAGCGCCGCCTTCTTTCCCGTGAAGCCAACTCTCCACTTTGTAGGCCAGGACTGGAGTGCTCGTCTCAGGCTTCGGCCAGGCCAGGGAGACCCAGTTGTTGCCTCCGTCGACGACGGTCGGCTCGCTCGGGATGCAAGGAACGGCTGAGCAAAAAAAGAACGGTCGTAACCTCTAATTCGATTGACGGGCTGCCAAAACAAGTAGGTACAATGCCAGCGATTTGTTACCGCTTCCGATTGGGTGATGGTGAGGGAAGTCTACTGCCAATTTGGCGAGGGTATGTACGTGTTGATATGCGGCTACTCAGAGAAGTATTGTTATGTGGAAATGGCATTCGTCAAAGCAGGCATGAAAACTAGTGTCGTTTAAATTTTAAACTAAAATTGAGCAAACTTTTTGGCTTGCGGTGTGATAAGTTGCTGCAAGATTAAAGAGGCAATTAAATATACTAAGTCGTTCGCCACGTGGTGCATGTGGCTGTTGCAGCCTGACTAGGTGACGGCTGTCAGCGGACAGTCTAGTGTTACGACGGCGATCGTTGACCGAAGTAGTTTGGAATACGAACGGCGGTCGCTTTAGGTGAACAATTCAGTATTACATATTGCCGATTAAAGCGTCTATAAATGTAATTTTAGCGCAGCTATGCTTACGATACGCAAGCCCACATAACTTTCTTATACACACCTACTAATATATTGATGTGGGATTTTAGCGTACTAAATTTACTACTCACTGTCATAGTTTCGGCTGATGGACGAGATGGCAGAGTCGTCCAAAGGATACGTCCAGTCCGATATAAGATTCTCAGAAGATGCTCTCTGTCGAACCTAAATAACAGAAGGTTTTATTTAAAAACTTGGTGGTGGTAGGGCTAATGTAGTGTCTTTCGGAGAGGAGGTAAGACTGTCACAGGGTTAAAACTATACAGTCAATCCAATTGATTCCTGATCCACCGTTGAACTTTGTCACAGTAAACGTAATAAAGATTTCCTTTGTCGAGCAGCACAATTTCAATATAACTTTCACTGTGGATAGGTTCTAGGGTGGGCCAGAATCAATTGGTTCGATCGTACTTTTAGAAAGGATTTGTGTTACGAGCAAGTAGTTCACCACTAGGGATATCATGAAAGTCAAAATTTATAAATTTGCGAATACAAATGCGAATAAAGAGTCATTTTTAATTAAACCGAACATAAAAAAATATTCCCACAAAAATAAAATTTTATTTGTAATTGAACACAAAAATATTTTTTATTATATGTATTTACTGCAAACAAAATTGCTACAGAATCAACAATATCAATATTTTAATATTTGTATTTGAGTACAAAAACATTTTTTTAATAAAGCCTAACATAAAAAAACGCGATCTGCACATAAAGTATTCGCATTCGCAAAACATACCCATCATTTGACGCGAATGCGAAGGTCGATGCGAGTGTTAAAAATGATGCGAATATTCATATTCGCATTATGCGAATGTGAATATTCGTGGCGTCCCCACTCACCACTACGGTAACGAAGGCCCTGTCACAACCATACGCGTTCCTGGCGAGTATGCAGTAGGTCCCCGCGTCGCTGATGACAGACCGCTTGACAGTAAACTTGACGTAGTCGTCAGATGTCATTTTGCAGACGCGTTGGCTGTTGGTAATGTCCCGAGTGCCTTTCATGAAGACCACTGAAAAAAAAAAGTTTATTTAACCACCGATGCAAAGACATTAAGACCACTGAAAAAAAAAAGTTTTTTTTAACCAACGATGCAAAGACATGAGACCACTGAAAAAAAAAAGTTTATGTAACCACAGATGCAAAGAGAGAAGCAGTTGCCCGTGTGGTGCCTTTCTTCCCGTGGGTGTCGTAAGAGTCGACTCTGGGAAAGGGTTAGAGTATTGTGGGCGATGGGCTAGCAACTTGTCACTGCAATATCACATATCACGTTTAACCATCTGGTTACCCTGAAATTGCTAACGTGGCATTGAATTTTTGAATTCATTTGCTCTGCCTTCAGGTGTGAGAATATTGTATGTATTGTACACTGTGGAGAGAAGGTTCATTTTGATGTTAATGTCCGTCTGCGTGTCTGTCTGTGGGATTATAGCTTCCGCACGGATGGTCTGATTTGGATTTCTTTGCGGTAGTTATTAGATAGGTTTGAACTGACTGTTTTCTGAATAAATCTTTATTATTATTTTAATATTTATTTATTTAAACATACGATACAGATATCATTATTTCATCACTAGCACCCCGTCCCGGCTTCGCACGGGGTAGACAATTATTGGTATTTTTGGAAATTTCGATTTTTTTTACACCCGTGGTTACATTATTGACGATTACCAAGGATCTCTATTTTTTTTCAAAATGAAACGTAGCCTATGTCAATTCGGAATAATGTAGCATTCTAATAGTGTTTTTTTTTTTAAATCGGCCCAGTACTTTTGGAGCCTATTCACTACAAACATACAAAAATACAAACAAACAAACAAATCTTTCCTCTTTATAATATTAAGTATAGATATAGATTAACAATTTCGCTGGCACGTGTTCTCTCCTTAATAGGTAAACATTGGGAGCTCTTCGTAGCTTCTGCGAGCTTGGTACCCAGACGTCACAATAAAAGCCACGTGCAACTCGCGCTTGCCGTCTAGACTCTTTAGTCTACAAGGGATACACTAGGGGACAAAATGTGCCGCGCCACGTGTCGCGCGACATGTCGAGCGAAGTAGCGCGACGTTGCCGGACTTAGCTCGACATGTCGCACGACACGTGTATATACGCGGATATAAGGCGTGCGACATGTCGAGCGAAGTCCGGCAACGTCGCGCTACTTCGCCCGACGTTGCTGGGGACACATTTGTCCCCTAATGTATCCTTGGCTTTTAGTTTAGAGGAGAGCGGTATTTGCATAGCCGACATAGTATCATTTTGTTGTTCATGTGTGTTATAAATCTCTAAAAGTCCCAAAAGCTCCTGGTAACCTCTGTTGTCCTGGTACAAATAGCAGCATCACTTACCCCGCATTTTTTTTAAAAAGGTAACTTTTTCTAGTTGTTTTTGTTTAAAAAAAAAGAAAAACCGTCTACGGAAAATCAAGAGGTGAGTCAGAAATCAATTTGGTTCGTAGTATTCCTAGTCCCTATTATCTTGATTATTTCGTACCTACTTGTAATAAGTGTTCATAAATGTGACATGGAATTTTGTGTGGTCTTAAAAAAATTGTATTAATTGTATTATTAATATTATGATTATGACAAAAATACAGTAAGTATTAAGGCTACTTTATAAAAGGTTTTTTTTCCTAAATGTGCAAAAATTCTTTGCTAAAACCAAGATCACAATCAATAGTTAAAAAAAATAAACATTCAGTCCTTTTTTCCAAATATTATGTTTAAATACTATGCGATAGTTTTATTAGAGTTAATCCAATGGCACCCCTGAATCTAATATCGAAAAACTTATTTCTTTTGATTTTTTAAATAATTTCACGACTCTTAGAAAAACAAGAGAGATAATTTATTAAAGGAAATGATGTACACTTTTTGTAGATTAACCTTTGGGCATTACGCTATGGATTGAAAATAAAATTGGCCATAAAGCATGCGCAGTTAGACAATAGACAAAATATGGGAGGTGGACGTCTGGACGTGAAAAAAGTACCAGGACATCATATATTAAGTGGAGTTATTCGTATCACTGAAACCAACGGCAAGAAGAGCCTTCAACGCGCATGACGACCGCCCTTAGCGACACTTTAGCAAAATTGTTCCAACAACACATTAATTCACAGCGTCAAAGGCATAAACTGTGATTAATTTGCAAATTTAGAGGTTATTTAAAATGGCGACAGTAAAATCAATACAGTGTTAACAGGTAAACATCACGCATGTGCAATGGCGGCAGCCAATTTAACACTGCAGCTGCATTTGCGTTGCAAGCTGCAATTCTCTCCGAAATAGAGCTGCTTCAAAGGGAAAAGTTTAAATTGGGGCAAATTAAATTTTCAGTGAGAGCGTGACGGGAGTAGTTGCGTCTTTTTCTAGCCACACATGGTCTCTATTTGCGACGTACACATGATTCTCTGTAACGGTGCCAGGCTAGATACTAAGAGATCAGGAGATGAGTGGAGTTAGCTTAATGGACTCATTCTTCAGGTCGGTCGAGCGTGGACCTTGCCCGTCTTGTGAATGTTAATTTTGTTCATCTAGGTGATCTAGGTACATTTCTCGATCAGAAAATCCATTGAGTTTATTAAGCAATTATTTGAACAGTAAATAATTTGTAGGTTTACAATTGTGCTTAGTTATTTTCTTTACGCTAAATAAATACTTGGCCGTCTTGTGAATGTTAATTTCGTTCATCTAGGTACATTTCTCGATCAGAAAAACCATTGAGTTTATTGAGCAATTATTTGAACAGTAAATAATTTGTAGGTTTAGAATTATTATGCTTATTTATTTTCTTTAAGCTAAATAATAGAGCACCATAATTAAGTGTAATTTCTGAATTCATAAAACAATTGTAATTATAAACCGTCCAAGTGCGAGTCGGACTCGCGCACGTAGGGTTCCGTACCAAAAACTGCAAAAAATCAGAATTTTTGTATGGGAGCCCCCTTAAA
>BHDV01071719.1:41948-121537 GCA_005406045.1 Adoxophyes honmai
GACGGACGGACAGACAGACGGACGGACAGACAGCGAAGTCTCAGTAATAGGGTCCCGTTTTTACCCTTCGGGTACGGAACCCTAATTAGATAATTGACACTAAAGGAGCCGTAGCATTTTGAGTTTTCTTGGGCTTTGTTTCGACAACTTCGCTAAGGACAATAATTGTCGTTCTACTTCGTTACATATCTAGTCCTTAAAAATACACGCGTGTTTATCGCAAAATAGTACAGTTTTAGCATAAATATGATACAAGTTTTAGGTCATGTCAAGAACTACTGACAGCTCTACAATTACGTCGGCTGAATCAATAAATTTTACTTCTCAAGATAATTTTTATTTTATTCTTAACTTGGTGAAACTTGGGCCTTGATTTGAACTTAGAACACAAAGAGATGTATTTCTAAGAGCTCGCAAAGCAGGACAGCTATATTTAAAAGAGTCTGAAACACTCGCCCTTGAATGGCCGCGCGTAAACAACCTCTCCGTTTGTTCTGCACTCCTGGTACCCGATTCGAATATCTCTGTCACGTGGACCTGAAGGGCACTTGTGAATTGAACTTGACCTTCGTTCACACTCCTGATAAGCGGACGGTATGGAATACCAGTGATGAGAGGGATAGAGCTATGAGTTAGAAGCGTCACCCATGTCAAATAACTGCTATTCCGCGTTGCCGTATTTTAGCAGTCTTGTAGACGTATATTTTCGTAGACTTTGAAAACTACATTTGTCACTTTCTGACGTCTCTAGTTAGACTGTGATAGGTATAGTAGTCTATCTCGCGCACAACTCTACTCGGGCTCTGTCGTACTAAGCGTTCGATTTTTAGAGGGGCGTAGCTACCACCGTATCTGCCGTATCAATTATACTGGACCCCCAAAGTGTGAAGGAAACAAAAATAACAATAAAATTTTCTTTCCATTGTGAAAAAACTATGTATAATGACTAAATAATATTTAGTTATAGTCATTTTAGTTTTAGACTTAGTTTTAATTTACGTAAGTTTTCTTTAAGTTAATTTTAATTTGTTTTGTAAATATCTAGTATTTTTTTAGAAAATATATTTTTGTCTTTTAAGTTGCCAAATTTAATTTGAAATAACTTGTGAAAATTTCAACTGCCTAGCGGTTTCAACGCTCGGTCGGTTCAGTTGACCGGTAGCTTGGTGGCAGACAGACAGACAGCGAAGTCTTGGTGACAGTAAGCGTTCTCAAAGATCTTACCTTTCGGCTTCGGTTCTCCTTTTACCCTGAACGATACGTTCAGATCCTCGCCCACGGATATAAGGACGTCCTTCTCAGGCCGTCCAACTATCGTCGCCGGTTTCCCGTCCATCTCGGCCGGATGCACTACCGTTATAGCAGCATTCATGTCCACATTGCCATGTGTACTCCAAGCCCTGCAGGTGTACAAACCGCTTTCTTTCTCAGTCACGTCAGAAAGGGCTAATGTGTACAGGCCTTGCTCGACGAAGGTCTTTGCGTTTCTGTAGACGTCGGTGACGGATTTGCCTTCTCTAAGCCATTCTACCCTGGTAGGGCAGCCGCGGATCTCGACCTGGAGCCCTATGGTGCCTCCGTGGGCGACCTTGTAGTCAGTGAGGACGTTCGTGAAGTGCGGCCGGCGGGACTCCATCGCTTGGCGGGTGAAGCGAGTGCGCTCGATTGTCTGGATGTTGGGACTTAGGTGCGTCTCTTTGCCTGGAAATGAGTTTCGGTTTAAAACTTGATTTTTATTGTTATTCCACAAAAACACTAAAGAAGAAAAAATAATCTAAAACCGCTTAAGTTAGACGCTTGAAATTTGGCATGCAAGTACCTTAGTAAACTTCAAGCTTAGTTGCAACAGTATATTGCGAAATTCCCACGGGAACGGGAGTTAGCGGGAAAATCCCGTTGTGTGAATAATCTAAACCGCTTAAGTTAGCCACCTGAAATTTGGCATGCAGGTACCTTAGTAAACTTCAAGCTTAGTTGCAACTGGTAATTGCGAAATTCCCACGGGAACGGGAGTTAGCGGGAAAATCCCGTTGTGTGAAAAATCTAAAACCGCTTAAGTTAGACGCTTGAAATGTGGCATGCAGGTACCTTAGTAAACTTCAAGCTTAGTTGCAACGGTTTATTGCGAAATTCCCACAGGAACGGGAGTTAGCGGGAAAATCCCGTTGTGTGAAAAATCTAAACCGCTTAAGTTAACCACTTGAAATTTGACATGCAGGTACCTTAGTAAGCTTCAAGCTTAGTTGCAAAGTTGCAACGGGATATTGCGAAATTCCCACGGGAACGGGAGTTAGCGGGAAAATCCCGTTGTGTGAAAATTCTAAACCGCTTAAGTTAACCACTTGAAATTTGAAATGCAGGTACCTTAATAATCTTCAAGCTTAGTTGCAAAGTTGCAACGGGATATTGCGAAATTCCCACGGGAACGGGAATTAGCGGGAAAATCCCGCTGTATGAAAAATCTAAAACCGCTTAAGTAAGACGCTTGAAATTTGGCATGCAGGTACCTTAGTAAACTTCAATCTTAGTTGCAACGGGATATTGCAAAATTCCCACGGGAACGGGAATTAGCGGGAAAATCCCGTTGCTTGAAAAATCTAAAACCGCTTAAGTTAGACGCTTGAAATTTGGCATGCAAGTAAGATGGAAATAGTCGAAGGGATGAAGAGTGAGTGACATAGGCTACTTTTCGTCTTTTTATAATCCATCACTTCTCTAAAATGAGGGGTGTAAAGTATTTATGGAGCATTCCTTAATTTATCAGTGTTTTCTATGTAGCATATGCCTAGAATCTTTTTATCCTATTCCCAAATTGAAAGACATATACCCACATATCGTCTACAGCAGCGTATCCAAATAATTCTGAGATCTCTTCTGTGTCATTCCGAACTTAATGCGAGCGAAGCCGCGGGCAAAAGCTAGTCCTTACTAATATTATAAATCGGAAAGTGAGTTTGTTTGTTTGTTTGTTTGTCCGTCTTTCACGGCTAAACGGAGGGATGGATTGACGTGATTTTTTAGGTAGAGATAGTTTAGGGCATGGAGAGTGACATAGGCTACATTTTGTCTCTTCAAAACCCCCCATTTCCCTAAAGTGAGGAGTGGAAGTTTTCAATTTAGAAAGCCACAAAATTGGTATGTGTGCTGTCTCTTCTATGATACCCCGAATTTAACGCGAGCGGAGCCGCGGGCAAAAGCTAGTAATAAATATAACTAACTTTAAAACTAATCTAAATTAAAAAAAAAGGTTTTAGTTTTGCCCGTGTGGTGTCATAAAGAGCGACTAAGGAAATAAGGTCAGGTTCTTTAGGCGACAGTTTAGCAACCTGTCACTATTATACCTCTTCCATATGTTTAAAGTGGCTACGGAACTGGTAACATCCATGATTTTATTCATATGACGTTTCGCGTGCACTGCTTATACCATTTAGGAACACAGCGTTATTGAAAACAAAAAAAAGTAAAAAAAAAACTTTTAAGTAAAACGGTTTTATTTTATTAGTCTAATCAATGTAAGTATGAAACCGTTTTACTTAAAAGTTTTTTTTTACTTTTTTTTTCGAGCTTTTAGTTTTTTTTTAATTTTAGTATAGTGCACTGTATTCTCGTTGCAAAGACCTTTCAATTGATACCCATATTGATGGGGTTGATATGAAATAGGTCATCCGCCATTTTGCAGCGGCGGCCATTTTGAATTTACAATAATAATGAATATGCATTATTGTATTGTCACCGGACTTAAAAGCATATACCAAATTTCAGATCAATCAGTCGCCGGCAAGAAGGTGCAATTTCCATTTCTAAATTTGAACCAACAAAGACCAAAGATTAAAGAAAGAATAAAGTCTAAAACAAACGGGGTAAGCTAAGTAAAACCGTTTAATAAAAAAGAGACCAAGCAGACTTTTCTTAACCCTATTGAAGGTAGTCTTTGGTGGACTTCCAAGAAATTTATTATGCGTATACCTACGCTAGTATTCCGAAATCGGGTGGGCAGAGCACACTAAACCTTACATAGACAGAACCACGACTAATGAAAAAAATCACGTATTAAACAGAGTTAGGCCCGATAAGATCCATATGCTAGTCATTTAGTCTTTCATCTGGTATTTCTGTTGGTATAGGTGAAAAACTTAAGTAAGTCACCTGTTGTAATGTGTGAGTTAAGTGTGCGAATAGACATTCTAATTTGAAAATATGTAATATATCGTATGGTTTGCAAACACATTATTTGCTCATCTTTCTAGTTTGATTTTTCCTGTCCACTTATGATTGACACAACTGTCACTATAACATAAGGTAAAAGTACCAATGGTCGATGCTTCAACGCCCAATAGATGACACCCATGTGTCACCTGTCTCACTCTTTATTGACATAAGGTTGCAAGTGCCAAGAATTGGGACAGTGTCCAGCACAGGGACGTTTATCTTATAAATAGTTGCCAATATCAAGTGATTGTCTTCGTATTGTTTGCGAAACGAAACTGTACACAACTAGAGGTGACTTACTTAAGTTTTTCACCTACAGCAGTCCTAAATGAAGAATTACGTAACCTAAAAATTAAATCAAGTTACACTCGATTTAAAACGTGAGTTATCCGTATACCGCTACACACTTTTACTATCCCCCTGCTTAAAGAACTACTGACAAATACTCGTAAAGGCTCACCTGTAAAGCTTACTACATGGGTAATCTGATCGGACCACACCGAATTCTCAGCCTTGCACGTATACTTCCCACTGTCCTCGGGAGTGGGTGCACTAATGGCCAATCGGCAGACACCGTCAGCCAGGTAGTACGCTTGGTAGCGGTCGTTGGCTGTGATAGCACGGTCGTCTTTCAACCAGGATATGGTCGGGAGAGGCTGCCCGCGGATACGACATTCTAGGGCCAGCTCGTTCTCAGCTAAGTGGTATGTGTCTGGGGATAGAAGAGTATATATATTGTTTAGTAGTTCACCATGGTCACGGTAGTAGTAAATATGCTGTGGGACCTTTGGAGACTAGATTGGTAGTAGGGTAATTCTTGAGAATTATCATTCCCCTGGCTATACTTATTTTAAAAATATTGATCAATTTGCAACTAAATACGATTTTGATTAATGCGTAATAATGTCCCTTAAATAGGCACCACTTTCTGATAATTTGTCTATAATTAAGCCTAAAATCATAGTTATTATGACACGCCAGGGGAATGAGAAGTCTCAAGAAACACCCAGTATCTGTCATGCAGAGTACGTCGTTGAGGCTCTGTTGGTCAGAAAACTTCCGAATGCATCGTTTATTAAATTAAGTGAATTCATATATTTATGTATTATTATGGCTTTTGGTCTTCGCATGAATACGACAATGCAATTTATTGACACTGATATTTTAACCCGTTCTAGTAATTGTAATAAATTTTGACAAATCAGTAAAATTATTAGCAGTACAAAAGGTTGTTTGCTAGACGTATTTGGAAAGTGTGGGTGTCTGAAATTACCCAAGTCTTAAGTAAATCCACCCAACGAACTTAAATGGATTCCAAGATTCAGCAAGATAAAAAATCAAAAAACAAAATTTAATTTGGATTTAGAAATAAACCCATTAGTCTTATCTAAACAAAATGTCCCTAATTAGTTGTTTAAGTTCGTTAAAAGGGTTTGTAAAAATAAGGAAAACTTTATAATTAACTTAGTATCGAGCAAAATAAACTCACCTCGTATAGACCTCGTGAATGTAGGCGGGATCGGCGAGGCCTCGAAACTCGGGTATACTTTTAGAATCGCTGTTGTACTAACAGAACCATTATCGTTTTCAACAGTACAGTTATACTCCGCTGAGTCAGCCGGCGCTGCATTTAACACCTCCAGCGTAACCAGACCATCTATATACTTCGTCCTGTATTTCAATTTGTTGTCTATCAGGACTCCATTCTTGTACCAAGTTATTGTAGGATCGGCAGAAGACAGCACGCTGCAGGTCAGCTTGACTCTAGATCCTTCGACAGCAGTTCTGTCAGTCAAGTAAGTCGAAAAAACGGGCTTTCTTTTCACATCTCGCGGTACACTTGATCTTTTTTCTGACAGGATACTCCTAGCTTCACTAACCGCTTTGGTTCTATGTTTGATGTCTAGTCTTTCCACTGGTTCGCTCTTACGAATGTCTCTTGGTGGAACTGAGGAACGGAGCTGTGCATCTAATACTAGAGTCTGTGCTTTGTAAATTGTAATGCCTTTGCTTGCAGTGTCAAGTTTGAAATTATCGGCTTCATAAGTCTTTTCTCTGTAGCCTGAGGGTCGAGCGAACTCGGAGGTATAGTCTCGGTGACTGTGATCCACGAATGTACGTCTTTCTCTGTCGTCGTGCTTGTATTCTCGGTGACCTTCGGATTTCACCCATTCATCGACATCGCTTCTGTAAGATTTTGTGTCATTCTTGCCCACTCGATCAGAATAGTTGCTTCTAGTGTGCGGGTCCGTTTTTTGATTTTCGATGTCTCTTTCTTTTCTAGCTCTCCTTGCACCCAATTCATCTGCACGGTCGAGCTCTGATTTGTCTAACTGAGTGTGTCTCTCAAAACGGTTGATTTCTTGTGAGGCATCTGTTTCAATTTCTTTGAGAACACGAGTTCTTTCAGTTTTCGAACCCTTGGCTTTCGTTGTTTCCTTATCATTCGAAACATTTTCGGTTCTATCCTCTACTGTATATTTTTTAACTGCTTCAACTTCCTCCTTTTGCATTGATAATTTCGTTGAATCCACTTCTTGAAGTTCATCTTTACCTTCTATTTCTTGTTTTTGTATCTTGGAGTTTGTGTCTGCCTCTTGACTCCTTGATTTTACTTCACCCAGTTGTTTCTGTTCTTCTTCCGTGTGCTGTTTGACTTTGGTCTTTTCGTCATCTTTTTTCTTTTTAGCTTTGACGTCATCTGTCTCTTTTTGTTTTTTAGTCTTTAGCTTTGTAGTCTCTTTTTCCTTTTCTTCCTTCTGTACTTTTGTTTTAGCTTCATCTTCTTTAAGTTCTTTGAGCTTAGCAGCTTCTTTCTCGTCTTCTTTAAGGCTTTTAGCCTTTTCTTCTTCTTTTTGTTTTTTCACTTTGGCGTTGTCTTCCTCCTTCTGTTTCTTTGCCTTAGCTTCTTCTTCATCTTTAAGCTTCTTAGCTTTTTCTTCTTCATTTTTCTTTTTAGCTTCAACCTCTGCTTCTTCTTTTTGTTTCTTAGCTTTAGATTCTTCTTCTTCCTTCTGCTTCTTAGCTTTAGCCTCTTCTTCTTCTTTTAGTTTCTTTGCCTTAGCTTCTTCTTTCTCTTTCTGCTTCTTTGCCTTAGCATCATCGTCGTCTTTCTGTTTTTTACTTTTAGCCTCCGCTTCTTCCCTTTGTTTTTTAGTTTTAGCTTCTTCTTCTTCTTTCTGCTTCTTAGCTTTGGCTTCCTCCTCCTCCTTCAGTTTCTTAGCCTTAGCTTCCTCTTCATTTTTGAGCTTCTTTGCAGTTTCTTCTTCCTGCTCCTTCTTAGCTTTTGCTTCGGCTTCTTCCTTTTGTTTTTTAGCTTTAGCTTCTTCTTCTTCCTTCTGCTTCTTAGCTTTGGCCTTCTCTTCTTCTTTCAGTTTCTTAGCTTTAGCTTCTTCTTCCTTTTTCTGCTTCTTAGCCTTGGCTTCTTCTTCGTCTTTCTGTTTCTTAGCCTTAGCGTCCTCTTCATCTTTGAGCTTCTTAGCAGCTTCTTCTTCCTTTTTCTTTTTGGCTTTTGCTTCCTCTTCATCTTTCAGTTTCTTAGCCTTAGCTTCCTCTTCATCCTTGAGCTTCTTGGCAGTTTCTTCTTCTTGCTTCTTTTTAGCTTTGGCTTGTTCTTCTTCCTTCTGCTTCTTAGCTTTGACCTCTTCCTCCTCCTTTAGTTTCTTAGCTTTAGCTTCATCTTCGTCGTTCTGTTTTTTAGTTTTAGCTTCCTCTTCATCTTTGAGCTTCTTGGCAGTTTCTTCTTCCTTCTGTTTCTTAGCTTTGGCTTCTTCTTCCTCTTTCAGCTGCTTAGCTTTAGCTTCATCTTCGTCTTTCTGTTTTTTAGCCTTAGCCTCCTCTTCCTCTTTCTGCTTTTTAGCTTTGGCCTCTTTTTCCTCTTTCAGTTTTTTAGCCTTGGCTTCTTCTTCATCCTTAAGTTTCTTGGCTGTTTCTTCGTCCTTCTGTTTTTTAGCTTTAGCTTCTTCTTCCTCTTTTAGCTTCTTAGCTTTAGCTTCTTCTTTCTCTTTCTGCTTCTTAGCTTTAGCCTCCTCTTCCTCTTTCAGTTTCTTAGCCTTGGCTTCTTCTTCATCTTTAAGTTTCTTGGCTGTTTCGTCGTCCTTCTGTTTTTTAGCTTTAGTTTCTTCTTCCTCTTTCAGCTTCTTAGCTTTAGCTTCTTCTTCCTCTTTTAGTTTCTTAGCTTTAGCTTCTTCTTTCTCTTTCTGCTTCTTAGCTTTAGCCTCCTCTTCTTCTTCTTTCAGTTTTTTAGCCTTAGCCTCCTCTTCCTCTTTTTGCCTCTTAGCTTTGGCCTCCTCTTCCTCTTTCAGTTTCTTAGCCTCGGCTTCTTCTTCATCCTTGAGCTTTTTGGCAGTTTCTTCTTCCTCCAACGCCTTAGCTTCTTCTTCCTCTTTCAGCTTCTTAGCTTTAGCTTCTTCTTCTTCTTTAAGTTTCTTAGCTTTAGCTTCTTCTTTCTCTTTTAGTTTCTTGGCTTTAGCTTCTTCTTTCTCTTTCTGCTTCTTAGCTTTAGCCTCCTCTTCCTCTTTCAGTTTCTTAGCCTCGGCTTCTTCTTCATCTTTGATCTTTTTGGCAGTTTCTTCTTCCTTCTGTTTTTTAGCTTTAGCTTCTTCTTCCTCTTTCAGCTTCTTAGCTTTAGCTTCTTCTTCCTCTTTCAGCTTCTTAGCTTTAGCTTCTTCTTCCTCTTTCAGCTTCTTAGCTTTAGCTTCTTCTTCCTCTTTCAGCTTCTTAGCTTTAGCTTCTTCTTCCTCTTTTAGACTCTTAGCTTTAGCTTCTTCTTTCTCTTTCTGCTTCTTAGCTTTAGATTCCTCTTCTTCTTCTTTTAGTTTTTTAGCTTTAGCCTCCTCTTCCTCTTTCTGCTTCTTAGCTTTGGCCTCCTCTTCCTCTTTCAGTTTCTTAGCCTCGGCTTCTTCTTCATCCTTGATCTTTTTGACAGTTTCTTCTTCCTTCTGTTTTTTAGCCTTAGCTTCTTCTTCCTCTTTCAGCTTCTTAGCTTTAGCTTCTTCTTTCTCTTTCTGCTTCTTAGCTTTAGCCTCCTCTTCTTCTTCTTTCAGATTCTTAGCTTTAGCTTCCTCTTCATCTTTGAGCTTTTTAGCAGTTTCTTCTTGCTCTTTCTGCTTCTTAGCTTTGGTCTCCTCTTCCTCTTTCAATTTCTTAGCCTTGGCTTTTTCTTCATCCTTTTTGGCAGTTTCTTCTTCCTTCTGTTTTTTGGCTTTAGCCTCTTCTTCTTCTTTTTGTTTTTTAGCTGTAGCTTCTTCTTCTTCCTTCTGCTTCTTAGCTTTAGCATTCTCTTCCTCTTTCAGTTTCGCAGCCTTAGCTTCGTCTTTCTCTTTCTGCTTCTTAGCCTTAGCTTCTTCTTCTTCCTTTTGTTTCTTAGCTTTAGCTTCTTCTTCCTCTTTCTGCTTTTTAGCTTTGGCCTTCTCTTCCTCTTTCAGTTTCGCAGCTTTAGTTTTCTCTTCCTCTTTTTGCTTCTTAGCCTTAGCTTCTTCTTCTTCTTTTTGTTTCTTAGCTTTAGCTTCTTCTTCCTCTTTCTGTTTTTTAGCTTTGGCTTTCTCTTCCTCTTTCAGTTCCTTAGCCTTAGATTCTTCTTCTTCTTTCTGCTTCTTAGCTTTGGTTTCATCTTCTTCTTTTTGTATTTTAGCTTTAGCTTCTTCTTCTTCCTTCTGCTTCTTAGCCTTAGCTTCTTCTTCTTCCTTTTGTTTTTTAGCCTTAGATTCTTCTTCCTCTTTCTGCTTTTTAGCTTTGGCCTCCTCTTTCTCCTTCTGTTTCTTAGCCTTAGCTTCTTCTTCTTCCTTTTGTTTCTTAGCTTTAGCTTCGTCTTCCTCTTTCTGCTTTTTAGCTTTGGCTTCATCTTCCTCCCTCTGTTTCTTAGCCTTAGCTTCTTCTTCATCCTTGAGCTTCTTGGCATTTTCTTCTTCCTGCTCCTTTTTAACTTTAGCCTCCGCTTCTTCCTTCTGCTCTTTAGCGTCAGCTTCTTCTGTCTCTTTCTGTTTTTTAGCTTCTTGTTCTTCCTTTTGCTTTTGAGTCTTAGCCTCCTCGTCTTCCTCCTTCTGTTTTACTTTAGCTTCCTTTTCATCCTTAAGCTTTTTGGTCTCTTCGTCTTCTTCTTTCTTTTCCTCAGCCATTTTTTCATTCTCTTGTCTTTGCTGTTTCATCTTAGTTTCCTCTTCTTTTTGGTTTCCAGCTTCAGATTCCTTTATTTCTTGCTGCTTTTTACTAGCCTCCTCCTCCTTTTGCTTAAGGATCTTAGTTTCTTCTTTTTGTTTCAGTTTTGAAGCATCTATTTCATCATCATGTTTCCGTTTATCAACCTCACTTTCTTTTTGTTTTGATGTCTCTGGTTGCTCAATTTGCGATTCTGGAATTTGCGAAGCTTCGGTCTTCTTATTTTCGGTTTTTTGAGCTTCAATTTTATATTCTTGTGAAGTTTTAACTTCATCTTTCTTTGCTTTAGTTTGACTTTGTGAATCATCGCTTTTTTTAGGTAAAGTTTCTTCTTTTGTTTGTTGCTGTAATTCATTGATTTTTTCCGCTTTTTCTTTTTGAACTTCACCTTTTTTAACTTCAGACTCTTTTGATTCCTCTTTTTTAGCGGGTTCCTGAACAAGATTCTCGTCTTTTTGTGATACATGAATCTTTGAAGTGGAAGGTTCCTCGGCTTTTATTTCAACACTAGTTGATTGTTCAAGCTTCTTAGTTGCTATTGTTTCTGCACTTTCAGCGTCAACTTTAACCGTTTCTTGATAAGTTTCGTCCAGTTTCTGAGACACTATTTCTTCTGTCACATCTACATTTGCCACTTGAGGCTTATCAGTGTCAGACACTTTAGGTGTTTCACTTACACCTTCGGTTGCTAGCTGTGATTGTACTGCTTTAATCACTTTGGCATCTGACTTAGTTTCAATTTGAGTGACAGATTGAGCAGATATACTATCTGTTGCTTCTTTCTGCATATCCGTTACTGACTCAGTTTCTACTTTCAGTACTTGTTCTGTGCTGGTTGAAGGTAGTTCTGGTTTTAGTTCAACTTGCTGTTCGACAGTCGTTGCCTGTTTTTGTTCATCAATTTGTTTTGCTTCTATTACTTTGTCTAAAGGTTTTTCTTCAGACTTATTCCCTGTTATGTCGGTAATTTGAGCTTCTTGTTGCTGGATTAGTTCTTGTGTTTTAGCTTTCGACGTTTGTTGTTTTTCAAGCTCATCGTGATTATCTGTATCTGTTGCAACAGTCTCTTTGATTTCATCTCCAGTGCAAGCAACAATGCTGTTAGTCATTCTAAGCAGCAGTGGTGCTACCGCTTTAAATATCGGTATTTTTTCTTTTACTTCTAAAGAAGTCAGAGATTCTATTTTGTTAAGATTCTCTTCAACACACTTCGCAACGGCTTTAAAAGATACTGCTACTTTAGGATGTTCATCCGAGAATGGTTTAACTGAATCGTTGAGAGTCATTTTCAATTCATTAAGGATTATTTTGGTAAACGCCGCATCACTTGGCAGCCTGGCTGTTTTATCTAAATTAATATAGAATTTGATATCTTCAAAATGATTCAAAACTTTTCTCAGCGACTTAGCCAATGGCTTCCATTTTTTGTCACTTTCAGTTTTAGTAACATTCTTGATAGACTTCAATACATCTTCAGAAGGCTTTCCATAGTTTTCGAACATGTATCTCTTCTGTATACTTTGTACTGTACTTCTCATATTAGATATACTTCCGTACACAGAGTGTACAGCACTGAGTATACTGTCCTTCACTGTATCTGGTATGTCTCCTATATCTCTTTCGAGAATGAACACTTTTTCTTCGACTTGGTCTAAGCTTTGTAGTACATCGATGCCTCGGTCTATTAATGTGTCGGCATCATTTAGGAAACTGCTTCTTAGATTTTTCATGACGTCTCTGAGCACGTTGAGATTGGATACTATCTTCTCCAATGAACTGTTGTCTTTCATTGCTATGTCAATTAACTGTACCGTATTCTCTGTTTCATTGCTGCACTTCTCCAAAAGACTCTCTGTTTTTACCTCCTTTACTACGGTTCCTGGAATATAAAATGTTTATTTCACCATGGAATAGCTTACAGTACATTTGTTACGTAGAGATTGAATTTAAGTGTGGTGTCGGGTTAGAATAGCACCTCCCCCTTTCTTCCTGTGGGTGTCGTAAGAGTCGACTCTGGGAAAGGGTTAGTGTATTGTGGGCGATGGGCTAGCGACCTATCACTGCAATATCACGTTTAACCATCTGGTTACCCTGACATTGCTAAACGTGGCACTGGATTTTTAATTCATGTGCTCTGCCTACCCCTCTTGGGATTACAGGCGTGAGAATATGTATGTATGTGAATTTAAGTGTGGGATGGTATAACAGAATAAAAAAATGTGTGAGGGATAATCTTTCAAACTAAGTCAATTTTAAGTTAATGAATTCGGAATTATTTTAAGAAATTGTTTGACTCCGCTAAAAGCTCATTTTATTGCACGTAAATAGAAAGTTTTGACGGGATATCAGCAATACCGTATTCAACATCAATGCATCCAAAATCATGGTCAAAAGCTGTACGCTCACCTGAAATATCTTCAGTGGAGCTCATATTGTTGACCAGCAGCTTCAGTGTCTCGCAGGCTTCCTTCAGCATATCAGGAGGACTGTCCTCATTTATCTGCAGCTGGACACTCCTCACACTGCACTCTAAGTCTTCTAGAGTTTCATTGAGAGTGTCATTGGCTCCGTCGTAGTCTTTCTTCAGTTTGATAATGACAGTCTGAATTTCATCGAGGTTGTCTCTCAGTGATTCTGTGTCGTCACTCGAACGGTCTGTTCCTATGGTTACTGTCACTTCTTGGAGCAATGTTTCTAGATGGTTCAAGGATTCTTCTGCTTTTTCTATAGGAGTTTCTGAAAATAAAAGACCTGTGTTCAAAAAATATCCTTTGTTCCTTGGATGTGCCCCAGCATAACAAGAACTAAAGTGATGTAAGCTTTCAATGATTTTACTGGAGTTTCTTGGAATAGAAACGATTAAGAACTTGTGAAAAAGAATTACAGACATATGCTATTTAGTACTTGTTTTCTATGTTTTTTATTTTGAGGAAAACCGAACGGTATTATCGTTAAAAGTGAACTGACTTCGAAATGGAATTTTTTTGCTTGCAATCTTACCAGTAACAACGGCTCTTGACAAATCATCTTGTAGTTGAGTTACGACTTCAGTGACAAATTTCCATTCATTAGCATCTAATTTCTTTTCAATGGTTTCAGTATTTTCAACAGCCACTGCTTGGAATGCAACTAAAGCCTCTTGCAGTTTACCAACTAAATTAGCTTGTTCGTTTGTAACATTTTCTTGAACAGTCTCTTTTGTGTCTTCTGTTAGGCTGTCTTTAAGTTCTTTGGCTACAGCGATTGATTCTTTCAGTTCTGTGACGTCCATAACTTTGGATGCTATTTCTATAGCTTGAGCAATTTGTGGGGACATCAGTTCATCAATATGCTGAACTAAAGTTGCGGATTCTGTAAAATTTATAGTTATATTATTATATTTCTTGACGTCATTTTTATTAAAGACATGCAGGTGAACATGTGTATGGGGATGTCAATACACAGTGTTATTTTTAGCATTTTCGAATGATAAAATCTAAAATTATAATACGAGTACTTAGCTAACCGAAAAAATGGCTATAATAGATGTAAAAATAAATAAGTTATTTTTTTTACTTAGATGACAGATGGATGCAAATATCTAGATATTACTTAAAAAATAATCACATAATAGGTAAAAATTAAAGGTAAACAAGCTACAAAGTGACAAATAGAAATAAAACAAAAAAAACGTCCTCAAGCCCTTCCTCCCCCATTTTTAACTCATTTTGTTTTAACAAACATATTTGAAAGAATAATTTTATAACACCAAATAACATGTGCAAAATACTCTTTATAATGTTGCTTGCAAAATTTGTCAAAGCACATTTTAACATGTTTAACTAAAACTGCCGAATTCAAACTTATTATTTAGCTTATGACAAGATTTTTATTAAGTTTATGTAAAACCACACATGGATCAAGGCATTCATCACAACTTACGACATAAAGTCCCAAATTATAATACATGTGAATCATGCTACGTAGAAGTTAAAGACGATTATAATACGAGCGTACTTTATGAAAATAATCCATAGAGCGATAATCACGATTTCAATGCCTTATTACATAGTGGCATACACTACTTTTTCTACCATGAAATAATTATTAAAAAAAGTAAAGGTAACAATTATGTACAAAGATCGACGTTTGAGAAACAATGTTTGTATTTATGAATGTAATACACGACATGATTTTTTTTTAGTCTACATTCGATGTGACATTTATTAGTCATTCTACTACGACTCAGACGATGTATGTGTGTGAATGTTTAGTGTTATGTGTGTGAGTTATGTGGATGCGTTTGTTGTTATTCTGAATTGTATTTACCATTACAACTGAACAAATCCTCTGTTTTCTCCAGTGCCTCAACCATCTCTGTTGGAACTTCTAAAGCATTCAACTCTACTTCATATAATTCTATATCTTTCTGTTCTGCTTGGTTCATTTCATCAACAATTACTTGATTCTCTATTGTATCTGTTTTTGTTGGTTCTATTATAGAAGCTACTTCGTTTACATTAAGTGGTTCGTCTATAAGAATAGGTATTTCTGCAACTGCTACTGGTAGCAGAATATCAGTAGTCGTTTCAAGTATAGCGGGTGCTTCAGTCATTAATTGTTCTTTAGTTTCATTGCTCTCTGTAACGGTGACTTTTTCCAAACTCGTATTTTTATCGTCGATGGGTTGAACAATATCAGTTATTATTTCTATAGTAGAAGTATTTTCAACACCTATTATAGTATCAAGATCTGAAGTTGATTTAGCCTCATTCTGATCGTCAGTTCCCAACTGCAAAGTTTCATTTGGTTGCGAAATATGCGCAGATTCTATGACTACAGCTTTTTCTTTTACATTGTCAGGTATCTCTGCGAGCACTGGTTGAATTATTTCGAAGTTTGAACTTAATTCATTTATTGGTTCTACAATATCAGCGCTAGTTTCTAAAATAGCAATTGATGGCTTTTTATCAACACCTAAATCACCAACAACTGTTAATGTCACGTCTTTAGAAGAAATTTCTGATATTACTTCGGGTTCTACATTAAGAACCGTGTCTATGCCTGCTACTGTTTGTGTCAAGTCAGTTAGTTCTTTGGCTTCAATCGGATGAATAACGTCAGTTGATTCCAAAATTGTAACAGTTTCATTAACAGGCAGTGAGTCTATCATATCTTTGTCTTTTTCTTCGGTAGCTACTGCTTGAACCATTTCAGTTATAAGCCCTTCTTCAGAAACTGCCACTATTAGGTCAGGTACTGTTGTTAAAATGGCAATCGATTCTTTTCTATCAATCTCTGTTTGATCATCAGATTTAGATTCTACTAAATCACTGGCAGTTTCTAGACAAGAGATAGGTGGCATGTCCTTAACGATTTCAACTAATTCTGATTCCATTCCTGTAGCGCCTATTGAATAAAATGGTGAAATTGTATCAGTAGTTGTTTCTGTTTGGTTTGGTTGTACATTTTCAGAAACTTTTTCCAAAGAAGCTTGTTCTTCAGAAGTAACTGTTTCGGTAATATCTATGGCAGTTTGCACGATGTCAGCAGGTACAATTTCAATGCCTAAACTTTTTTCAGTAGTTTTATCTAAGCTTTCGGTTACAAGTTCTTTAGCATCATTTAATTGTTTTGCGTCCGAATCTTTTTCAATATTTGAACCAGATGATTCGAATAGATTAGCTGACATTTCTTTAATCTCAGTAGCTAATTCTGACTCAATAACTGATTTTGTCATAGTTGTCGGATCAACAGTTTCAATTGGTGGTATGTCACTTGTCACTTCTGATACATTCGCATCTGAAGTGATTTCAATAGCAGTTGTCAACTGTATACTTTCTACAGCCTTTTCTGTAATAGTTGCCGGTTCTGTATTAGTAAGCTCTGTAACGATTTCAGATGTTTCTGAAACTTGAAGAGCATTTGTTAAAGCTACTTGAACTTTTTCAGCGTCTGCTTCAAGAACGGAAGACATTTCGATCATATCATTAGATGTTTCTAAGTTATTCACAGTTTCAGTGACATGCGTTTCTATTACATTTACAGTTTCAGTTTCAGGTTTTTTAAGTACATGTGCCGTTTCAGTTTCAGATTTTTCTAGTACATTTACCGTTTCAGTTTCAGGTTTTTCTAGAACATTTACTGTTTCAATTTCAGATTTTTCTAGAACATTTACTGTTTCAGTTTCAGGTTTTTCTAGTACATTTACCGTTTCAGTTTCAGGTTTTTCTAGAACATTTACCGTTTCAGTTTCAGGTTTTTCTAGAACATTTACCGTTTCAGTTTCAAGTTTTTCTAGTACATTTACCGTTTCAGTTTCAAGTTTTTCTAAAACATTTACTGTTTCAGTTTCAGGTTTTTCTAGTACATTTACCGTTTCAGTTTCAGGTTTTTCTAGAACTTTTAACGTTTCAGATTCAAGATTTTCTAGTACATTTACCGTTTCAGTTTCAGGTTTTCCTAGTACATTTACCGTTTCAGTTTCAGGTTTTTCTAGAACATTTACTGTCTCAGTTTCAGCTTTTTCTAGTACATTTACCGTTTCTTTTTCTAGAACATTTACTGTCTCAGTTTCAGCTTTTTCTAGTACATTTACCGTTTCAGATTCAGGATTTTCTAGAACATTAAGCGTTTCAGTTTCAGGTTTTTCTAGTACATTTACTGTTTCTGTTTCAGTCACAATTACTTGTTCTTTATCACTCTTTACTTCAATAACGGTTGGAGTTTCTATAGAGAAAGAGGATTTTACAGTCTCAGTAACCGATTCTGAGATATCTAAGACATTTGTCACCGGTATTTGTTCTGCAATATTTGACATTTCTAACATTGAAACTTTTTCTTCTATCGGAAAAGCTTCTATAACTCCATCTGCCAATGATTCCACAACTACAGCTGTTTCTATTTCACTAATTTTAACCACGTCATCTATAATATCAGAAATAGCTGGTGTTTCTTGGACAATCATAGTTTTTTCTATGGTCCCGGATGTTTCTAGAGTAATCTCATTTCCGAGGATTGCAGCCGTTTCTGTGTCAATAGTAAATTTAGAGACAGCAGATACTTGTATAGGTATTTCAACATCAATAGTTCCTGCTTTAACTCCAATAGGTTCTGTTGTTTCATTACTTGCATTTTCCACAACAGGTGCGTCTAAAATAATCGACATTTCGTTTTCAAAAGCTGTCTCAACACCTATAGAGCTTTCTACTGCTATATTAGTAGATATTTCTGCAGGGATCTCTGAAATACTAATTTGTTCCTCATCAACTCCTTTATCGTGATCTTGTACGTTTTCTGCGGTGGTGAGTAAACTATTTTCTTCAAATTCAATGGCAGTCTCTCTGATTTCGTCAACTATTTGAACACTCTCAAGAATCAAAGCGTCAATCAATTCTTGCGCCAAGGTTTCTACTTGTTCGATGGCATGTGCTTCAGAATCTTCTCCAATTACATCACCAAAAGTAACAATTGGTTTTTCTTCACCAGAATCATTATTATTTTCTGATATTTTTGCATCTTGATCAACACTTTCAATATTTTTAATATCGGCAAACATTATTTTTTGATTAGTTTGTTCTGTAGATGTTGTATCATCATGAACAATAGAAGTTTCAATAGTAGATTTTTCTAATTTGTCACACTCATTAACTAAATTTCCAGTTTCTATGTTCACAACTGCTTCATCCAATTGTTGTACAATTTCAAAATTAGCCTTAACTTCATTCAAGTCTTCTTTCAGTACTGCAACAGCTTCTACTATTTTCACTAAAGCGGTTTCAGTTTTTGAATTTTCTAGCGCAATCGATTCTACAGCTCCTAAGGCTACTTCAAGTTTTTCTGTGAGCTCTGGCAAATCTTTAGAGTCCATCATTACTATCTGTTCAGTTTCTTCTACTACGTTTTGGGCATCAACGTTTGCGATGATCATTTTCAATTCATTTATAATGGCTAGTGATTCGTTGAAAACTTCACTGTTTAAGTCCACGTGTGTTTGTTTTGTGTTTGTTATTTCTGTTGTGTAGTCGTCGATGTGTTGCAAAAGTGTATCTGAAATTTTAATCTCGTTTGAATATATTTACAAGTCATAAATTTTGATAAAAACTGAGATCAGTTAATTTATATTGCTAATATGAATGTAGGTACTAATATTTAGTAATAACCAAAAAGTATTGCAAAGCAGCACATGTAAAATGAGTACTTAAGTGTATTCTTGTACATGATGATTTTGAATCGGTGTTCAAAAGCCGCATTCACACGTCAGAGTGGTGTCGATTTCAAACATTTTATATGGTTACGTTTACATTTCTCCGATGACGTGTGTTATGACGGCTTGGTATGAAACTGATGCCGTTCTGATGCCTCACAGCACAACACACAATGTGAATACGGCTTTAGGCTTAGCATGGTAGCACGTGAATCAACACACGCGAGAAACACTACATGTCATTTTCTGAGTTAATTACGACAAAAGATGTGAATGAACCTGTTTTATTTTACTACGAGTGAGTATCACACATATCTTTATGATATATATATAAATTACAATAAATTATGATGTATATTCTACTGTAAAAAGTAAACAATGGTTCTGATTTGTTTTCGATGTATTTTGGCGGGTGTTAACATTTCTACCTGTAGGTTAGGCCATAGATATGAAAAAATATAAACTAGCCGCTTGAAAATTGAGATACTTATAATTTATCTTTTTTTTCTTGTCAATAGGTTTGACTAATTAATGAATGAATTATCACCACGAGAAAGCTTGTTGAAACGTTACACTCGCTAGATAAAGCTGTAATAATGAAATCAGACGACCTGTTGAAAATATAGACGGTAGCATTGCTAGTGAAAAGCAGAATATCTTAATTCCCTGTTTGAACCACTTATCATCTAAATGTATTATAATTATAATCAATATTAGTCTTATTGAACAAGTCTGCATGATAATTACAAATGGCTTCATGATTTCTACTTCTACTAAAGCGTCATTCCTTCGTCATTATTAGTGCGTCATAATAAATCTCGAAAACAATTTACCAAATGCCATTTTCACTTCCTTAGCTTCACAACTCTCTTGAAGAACTACATCTTGCTTTGCGATTTCTAAGTTTTCTATTTTATTGCTTACATCTTCTGTTACCACAGCTTGTTCTACTTTTACTATGTTTGCTTGACTATGAACACTACTATTCGGTTTAACTAATTCCTCTTTTACTTCTTGTAATTTTTGCAATTCTTCAGACTTCATTGATTCAGTCAAGATAGCCGCTAATTTTTCAGTTGCCTCACCAACTGTAGATGTCAATAACTCTAAAGAAGTTACCTCATCTATACTACCCTTTTTCTCTTTCACTGGTGTTTCTTCTGCAATTATGAAAGTTTCAGTTTCAGATACAAGTGCCTCTTGTTTCTCTTCCATGACAGTTGATTTTTCATTATCTGGCAACACTTCTGTAACTACAGCTTGAGATAAATTGACATCTGCTTTTTCTTGACTTTCGGTTTCTTTTCCTGTAATTGGCTTGTTGATATCATCAACAGGTGCTTGGTCTTGTTTTGTATCACGTTCTACGATACCAACGGTGTCTTTATCATTCAATTTTTCAACAGTTTCATTTTCAATTTTAGTTTCATCATTTTTAACCTTGATTTCAGCTGGTTGACTATCTTCAGGTACTTTTAAATGAGCTTGCGTCACTATAGCTTCTAAATCAGCATTTAAATGTGTAGCTACTTCGGCTAACTTCGCCAACTCTGGTCCCAGCTTAGCGTTTATATCTTCAGTAGTATCACTAGTGTAAATCTTGATCACGGTCAAAGCATCATGCAGTATTTGAATGATGACCGCTTGTTCAATCACTTTTTCATCCATGTCTTTGACAGTGTCGATGTTTTTGACGCTATCTTGCAGTTCTTTGGCGATGTCAAGTGACTCTGTCAAAGCTTTATTGTGGACTAAAGTTGAAAGTTCATTGACAGTGTTTGTCATCGCTTCGGTGGTGTATTCGTCAATATGTTGCAACAGTGCTTCTGAAAATTTATATTCGTGCTTTTATTATTGTTTGATCTCCAGATGATATGGTTGAAGCGTTACATAGTTTATATGCGCGTGAACTTGTTTTATGAAATTTCTTTTTATTAGCTTATTTAACAATTGTGTGTGTTAAGTCTTTTAAACATAGGTTATGATTTACATTTGCAGCAGTTAATTTGAAATCTTTTAGAATGCATTATTGGTGATCGCTGACGTTTTTTATAACAATGTATATACTTGGATGTTAGGTAACTGTTTTTTTCTGATGATGCATTCGTAAAGATGTTAAAAGCCTAGTACTTGTTCATCTACATAAATCACCAGTAAAGCCACTACAAGCGTTTAAATCAATAAATCATGAAGTAAACACCAATTGCCTAAAACTCCTAAAAGCATTTTGTGGTTATTTCACAGATGATTTTGTGCAATAACACTGAACAATCGTGCACTAATCACAATTACTGTTTTATAAATTTTACCGATATTTGGTTTGTCATTAAGCTTAATCGTTTCTTCTGTCACTTCGATAACTTCTTGCTCAAGTTTTTCGGAATGTTGAATAATTTCGTCTAAAACTTCAACATGACTAATTTCTTCACCAACTTCGGTTAACACTGCTTTCTTATCTTCTAAGCTTTCAACGTCATCCTTTTTGGTTTCAATTACTTCATCTACATTTGTTGCACTTTCATTTGTAGTTTCACAGATTTTGTTATCTGTATCTACATTATCTGATTTTGGTTCAGCTTCATTAATTGAAACATGTTGTTTAACTTCTTGTTCAACCTTTATGACTTCAGAAGTGGTTTCTTCGTCTAAAACCTTTGCAATCTGGTTTTCATCGGATGGTATAACCTCTTCTAAATGTGTCAAATCTACTTGCGTATCACTTTCTACAGCAGTAACCTCAAGTTTGTTAGAATCCTCGGCATTTTCTTCGTTGCTTATTTTTAGAGTGGTTTCAATTGTTTCCTCGTCACACGTTTCACCAGCTGCTGAACTGGATTCCATATCATTTTTCTGCTCTCCAATTTCGACTGCTACTTGTGACGTCATTACTATATTTTCTAAGTCTTCTTTCAAAACAGTAGAAATCGCAACTATTTCTCCAAATCTCTCTTCTCCCAGTCCTCGGCTTAGTTGCTCACTGTTTTCTAGTAAAAATATTTGCATGTTATTCAAAGCTTCTTGCAAGTGGAGTGTTTCTTTGACTCCATCTTCAGATAGTGTTTTTTGTAGATCTGTTGTGACGTTTTCTTTTATCAGATCCTGCATAGTGACCGCCGCTGAGACTGATTCTTTTATTTCTTCTTTGTTAAGAATAAGAGACATTTCGACAATAACTTCTTTAAGAGTTAAGTAATCATCTAAATGCTGCACTAGTGATTCTGAAAGTGTTCAACAATGTAAGAGGGTGTATAATATGTACAACATAACAGCAATAACATCTAATAATGCTTGTTAATCACAGTAATATATTATTACGACTAGGTACGTGCTCTTTTGGTTAGGGCAACATCTATACAGTCTTACGAAAAATTACATGTTATATTGTCAAAACTATGTATAGAAATTGTCTCACATGACAAATATATAAAGTATTCATAAAGTGCATAACGTAGAGTTAATTGAATAAAATGGATTTTTTTTCATCTATTTTCACAAGAAAATACGGATTTCAATCAAAATGAAACTTCATTTTCTAATCGTTTAAAAGGGATTTTAGTTATTTAGTTTTACATGTCAAAATGACAAAACATTGGGTTGATACCAAACAGTATCAATAGAACACGGTGTATCAGAATCAGAAATGTAAAATAGTGCTCTATTCATCAATTTCTTTCTATCAACCTATATGTATAATATACGTTTAATGCAATCATATCAGTAATTTATTTTACAATGTCGGAAGAAAAACGTTTAGTCACAACATTTATAATGCCCAGATTCGTCTCACAAGCTCTTTCAAAACTTGAACTAACGTACACGGATACATTTTGAGCTTGTGAAACAATTTCCAGACAAATTTCCAAATGCATATTACCGATAGAAACTGCGATAGACGAATCTTCTTTAACTGTGGATGCTCCAGTTTCAGTTGCCTCTACAACGCCTACTTCTGTGACTGCTATAGCTTCTTTAACTTCAATCGTCGGTTCTATTTGTTCTTCACCAGCTTCTCCTATTTTGGGTTTGATAGCATCAGCTTCTTGCTTAACCTCTCCGAGTTCTTGTAAATCTGTTGAAGTACTTTCAATTTCAGAATCAGCTGGTTGCACTTCAGTAACTTCCGCTACCACCTTTTCTTCCGCTACTACTACAGAAACCGGTACAATTTCATCAACCTTTTTGATAGATTGATCTTCCGAAAGTAAAGTTTCTGTTTCCGCGATTTTAACTTCGCTACTGGTATGTGTTTCCTTATCTTCTGTAACTTTAAGCTCTCCAGGTTCTTGTAATTCTGTTGAAGTACTTTCAATTTCAGACTCAGCTGATTGCACTTCAGTAACTTCCGCTACCACCTTTTTTTCCGCCACTACTACAGGAATGGGTACAATTTCATCAACCTTATTGACAGATTGATCTTCCGAAAGTAAAGTTTCTGTTTCCGTGATTTTAACTTCGCTACTGGTATGTGTTTCCTTGTCTTCTGTAACTTTAAGCTCTCCAGGTTCTTGTAATTCTGTTGAAGTACTTTCAATTTCAGATTCAGCCGATTGCACTACACTCACTTCTGCTACCACCATTTCTTTCATTACTACTACAGGAACGGATACAACTTGTTCAATCTTTTCAACAGATTGATCTTCTGAAAGTAAAGTTTCCGTTTCCGTTATTTCGTCTTCTTTACTGGTAAGTTTGTCGATGACTTTGTCTATTTCTGATTTTTCCTTATTTTCTGAAATTAATTCAGTTTCATTGGTTGTAGCCTCTTCTTTTTCTACAACAGTGGCTTCTTTTACATGCAATACTTCATCGGAAGTCTCAATTTCTTCTTTAGCAAGAAGTGAAGTTGACTCTTCTTGTACGGTTTCTATTTCTTTTTGCTCTTCACTAACCACTGCTGCGTGTTCGATATTAATTTTACTATTGTTTGTTTGTTCGACTAAATCACATTTTTCAGGTTTTGCGGGTCCAATTTCTACCAAAGAGACATCATCGCTACTCATGACATGTTCCTTAAGTTCATCATTCTGAGCTATTTCTTGCTCTACCAAATCTGTTGGCTCTTTTACTTCTTCCGATGTACTTTCTATTAACGAATCCATTACCTGCGGCTCTACAATTGATTCAACTTCAGCCAATGTCTCGGTTATTAAATCACTATCTACAGGTTTTGTTTCCATTATTATTGACTCATCTGTACTAATATCAGCTTGATTAACTTGAAGTTCGTCTATAACAGCGTTAACACTATCTTGTTTTATATCAACTGCAATCGCTTTCTCTTCTACCATTTCTTCAACTGAAACAGTCTCACTAACTTTGACTTCAGAGTCAGCACTGATGACTGTTTCTTCGAGTTCTTGAACTAGATCTTTCAAATCGGTAGTAGTATCTTCTGTAACTTTGGTTATATCTTTAAGTTCCGTTACCTCAGAAGACTTAAGAACGCTATCCAGTGCTTCACACAATCGGATCGTAGCTTCTGATTTCACAACTTCTACCGTATCTAATTCTTGTGATTGTACAGACACTAATGCTTGCAGTTCTTTCATAACCTCTATTTGTTTCGCTTCATCCACTGTTTCCGATGTTAAAATTTCGCGCAGTTCTTTAGCTAAGTTAACAGTGTTACTTATTTCATCGGTATTACCAGTTTTACTATTATTTTCAGAATCTTCAATCAAATATTCATCGACGCGTTGCAAAAGCACTGAAATGGGAGTACTTCATGTAGTTTTTGGTCCCATTCACATGCAGTTACTAAAGCTTTGATTCAAAGTTGAAAACAGACTCATATTGTGTATGAAAATTTGCAATTAAATACCTTGTTATTTTGAAATTGGGTTTTAGAAAAGACTGGTCAAGTACTAAATTAAGTTAAACCATAATTTGTAAGGTTTGTAAGATAGGTTTTGGCGAACTTTGAAATTAAAAGACAAATATAATGAAGCTACTATGAAATGTGGCTATTTCAAATAGACAAGGTATAATAATTATGAGTAAGTTTTAAGGTGTTTGAAAAAACAAGGTATAACATCACGAATCCGAGAAAAAGATCTAAATAACTCAAAAACTGGAGATTAAAAAGTAGTCTTTAAAGACAAGTCTGGAATTGCTTTTTATCATTAAGAGAAAAAAAAAACAAAAATAATCTTTAATTCAATGAACTTACCAACTGCAGACGCAACGGCTGCTTTTTCTTCTTTCACGTCTGCCGGTGCATCCGCTTTTTTTTTGGCAATTTGGTTGGCTGTTTCTGCCTCTGTAACATCTTTATTATCAATTTTACCTTCCACAACAATTGACACACACGTTTCAACCGTAGACAGCTGCTCTGTTGTTATAATTTCAAAAGATTCACCAATAACTGGGGACTTTGATTTGATTTCATCAAGTGAACCGATTTCTTGTGTCACTTTTTCTACATCGGCCGTTTTTTGAATGACATTGTCTTCGTCTATAATATCTGAAACACTATCAGTACCTTGAACGTCAGGTTTAGTTTCAACTGATTTGTCCTTCGTTTCCATTTTCTGTATTTCAAGACCAGCTTGTTGAGCGAGAGAAGATTCCGCTTCAGCTTGTTTTGATACATCCTTCTCCTTCCCATCTGGCGCAACAATCGCGGAATCTTTTTTAGCTACATCACTTTCACCTTGTTCTTTTTTAGTTTCGCTTTCAGCTACCGACTGTTTTATATCAACTGTTACAAAATCAGTTTGTAACTGCGCTGTTGTATCTTCTATACGTTGAACCACTTGGCGTCTGAGTTCAGGTTCTAACTCCTTAGCACTTTCAAGCACTTGTACTTGCACAGAAGTAAGCGCATCTTTTAACTTTATTGCTATTTCCATATTCTTCTTATTCAGCTCTTCAATGTGTTGCGTTGTTTCTACGTCTTCTTTATTCACTTCAATTTCTATAGAAGCAACATTTTCACGTAATTCGTTAGCCAGACTAGCGGATTCTTTGATGTTGTCTAAACTGACGATTGTGGATATTTCTTCGAATATCTCTATGAGTTCGATACATTTATCGACATGTTGTATTACTTCTGGTGTCTTTTCTGTAAACACAAATTTTAAATTTATCAAAAACGTCATCCAACTGCAACAATCTTCAAATTTGAATCGAATAAAGTAAAAATATGAGTGCTTAACTCTATACTAGTATGAGCGTGGACATAATGTCAACGTGACATAGCTTAAAATTGGTAAAATAATAAAAATCGTCTTAGATGGAATTTGACTTATATTATTTTGACATTTAGTACTCATCCTATTTACAAACTAGGATAGCACCAAGCACTCGTACGCTTACTCTATTACAAAATACACTATGGACATTAGTTGAATGAAAGTGATAATGGGTAGGTAATTGATTGATGTAAAAAAACCTGCATCTTTTTTACAAAATTAATTTGCATTTTGCAGTTATATTCCAGTTTGGAATATAAGAGAGCTGGTATACAAGAAATATTGTGAAGAAACTCCTTTTTACCTTATCATTTTTTGTTTTATATACAAGGAACTAAACCTTAGGCGATGGATGGGCGATGGTGATCGCTTACATCAAAATAACCCATTTAAAAGTGAGCCTATCTTGTAAAAAAAATTAAAAAGCGACACGTTACTTGTTCATCAGTCAAAACTGAAGATCTATTTGATTTAATGAATTGAGTTGGTATGAAAGCATCGACTTCGTTTACGAATCATGGTTCTTTGGCACAGCGTTTTATACAAAGCGTACAGCACAAGCTTTCTAACTCTTAAATCTTTCGATAAACTTAGCATTTGATGCGAAGCTAAAAGCTTTATCCCAAAATTTACGTCAGTCAGGCCGATATTCCACCGATCCAATTTATGGGCGAAACATTTCCAATCTATATCGACGGTTTAGTAATAGAGATAGGAAAAGACAGACAATGTTTGGGCGTTATGTCACTTTCTACCCAGCCGTATAGTAAGATCAAAATGGAGAAATTAATACAGGGACCGATCGTTAGACAGTCGATTAGGAGGATTAAAATGGTATTTTTTTTATTTACATTTTAAAACGTATATCGATGCTATAATTACATTCAATTTACGAATTTTAAGAATTGATGAATAAAAGAAGAAAATGGACTCAAATTCGCGTTCAGTTGTGCTAGCGAGCGAGCATAATTATGATGCCGCTTTGCAATTCTTTGAACGTTACATGAATGTTGTTTGTAGTTTTTCTGAATTATACACGAGTAGATAAAGTATGTATGCCACTGTTTATAATTAGGCATTAAAATACCTGTGCATTTTATGAAATTCGCCATAAATAAATGTTTGAGATTTATTTATTTATTTTATTAACAGACGTATTTTTTTGCTTCTTCGCAATTCTAGACCGTATTAAAACTATATGGGTATTAACTGATTGATAGGTCAAATTGAATATCTAACTTGGATCGGAGGAATTCGGCCTTTCTAGCGTAGATTAGGAACAGCAGTTTGGTACCTAAAAGCCAATCATGTAAGCAACAAACGGACTGACTGCATTACCTTCCTTAGATTCATCATGTTTTGCATCAATCTTGCACGCTTTTAATAACTGATACATAGTGAGCAGTGCGTCGTTTAGCTTGTCATATTCTTTGAATTTATCACTGTCCGGGTTAACCCAATCGAATTTGGACAGTAACGTTTCAAGTTCTTTAGTCTTTTCGTTTTTAATTTCGGTAGATTTCGGATCTTCGTTTTCGTTGATTAGTTTTTTGAGTTCCTGCGCTACTTTGATGACGTCGTTTAAATTAACACCCGTCATCGAGGTCAAGGTGTCAACAGATTCATTATCAATTGCCAGAGAGCGGTTTAGTGCGTTTTCCAATGAATCGACATTGGAATTGATATCTATAAAACAATGTTTCAGTAAAATATTTATTTTACTACTGGATAATTAATTATGAAATGTATTTTTGACAGTTCTACAGAAAGATCACTTACCTGTATCCTGCTTCTTTTCCACTTCTGTTGCCAATAACGTGTGCAAGGACTTTTCAATCTCTTCCATTGGTTTAGATAACTTTTCTTTCTCCTCACTTTTAACATTATCTATAGATCGAATGCTATCCTGTATGGTGTGTATTTCTTTGTCTATCTCTAATATCATTGTTTTCTCAACACTATCAACTACTGTACCTTCTTGTACATGTTGTTCTAACTGTTTTATTTCCTGTTGGATTTCTCCCATCGCTTGTGCAAATGATTCTGTGGATGTCAGATCCACTGAAATATCGTCTTCAACTCCAGTCAATACGTGTTCTTGAACATTTATAAGCTGATGATGCAAAGCTTGCAATGGTACGAGCATTTCTGCCAATACGACTTTTAAAGCTGAATCTTCAAATTTGTGAGTCTTTACTTCTAATTTGGTTTCAGTTATCTTAGTTTGCAGGATGTCAGAACATTCAGCCAAACATTTGAGTAAGATCAGCGTCTTTCCTGAACCCACAGCGTCTTTATAGTCATGGTGCTTTTGTATGCAGTCCAATACCTTCTGCAGTATCTCCCTTGATTCAACCGTTAGTTCAGATTTAGTCAGAATTTGTTCTTCTATGAAAGTTTCGGCGTCATCCATAGCAGTTATCAATGCTTTGTCCTCAACAACTGCGGCGTTATTTTTAATTTCATCACGGATTACTACTTCAGCTCTTTGTAAACAAGGACCAGCAATATTGATGACATTGACGAATCGTTTAGCTACGTCTTCCAGTGGAGTAAATTTGCTGCTAACTAAAATATCGCTCAGAACCTCCTTTGTGTCTGCAAGCTTCTGGATTGGAGCTTTGAAGAGCAAATCAGATTGTGAGTCCACAATTTTGATAAGTGATTCTTGAACACTATTCAAACAGTCATCACAGTAACCAAAGAAGGTTATCAAAGAATTGCTAATATCATCAGCTAAACGTAGCTCCGTCTGTTTTACTTTAAAATCATTTATAGTTTGTTTTAAAACGTTGAACTCTTGTAGAAGTCTTATTATTCTTTTGTGGCTTAATTTCTTTGTCAATAAGCATCTAAGTAAGGCAAATTCGTTTCTGCAGTTCCTGAAGAAATCTTCTACTAGCATTAGATCAGCAACAGGAGTTTCGTCAGTAGAGTCTTGTATGATACCGACAGCGCATTGAACAACATCATCCATTTGCAAAAGTGTGTCGGTTTCTACCTCGACGGCGATCTGTGGTGAAGCACAAGACATATCAGAAGCTCTTGATAGATCGACGAAATCATATTCTTCCAATACAGCAATGTTACGCTCGACTTTATCAATAATTTGTATCATTTTCGCTTCTTGTGCTAGCTTTTCTGGTGTCTGAGGAGTGAATTGAATAAGATCCTCTTGAACTTTAACTATGTTCTCATAAAGCTCTTGTGTGACGCATTTCACCTGTTCGATTCTTATACCCTTTGAAACGTCCGTGGCGTCTAACAGATTGTTAACCGTTTCTTCTAGCGCTATCACTTCTTCTTTGACTGATGCTTCAGTTGATATGGCTTTAGTATTTTCTATTATATCCTTGAGATGCTCACAAACGGCACGTAGAGTTTCAACTTTGTTTGATATCTCTATAGTTTTATCAGCTGCATCCATGGCCGGGAATACAGTGTGGATACATTTATCCAGGTTTTCTTTAAACTCAGTTATGCTCTGGAAGACGGAATGTATTTTTTCCGTTGGCATTTCCAGTATGTGCTCATAAATAGGAATGTTAGTAGCATCTAGCACGGATAAGCATTGCTGCAAATCCTGCAATGGTTCAGCTATGGCCATCAATTTTGAGGCATCAATTGACGTGATTTCGTTGGAAGTCTCCAAAATAAACGGATGTAGAAGTTCTTGAATACCAGAATGCAATTCGCCCAATCCCAGTGCAACGGACTTCAAGCTAGAATAGTCACTGACTTCAGACAATGTGTCCAAGGCGTCAATGATTTCAGGAGTCTGTAGGACAGTGATGTGATCATTCAGTGATTGCAGAGCTTGAGCTGTAGCTGAAGGGGGTGCATCTTGATGAAGAGATTCTGCCGCTTGTTCAGTTCTCGTTTCTGTACCAGTTGGTAATACCAAACGATCCGAAGGTAAAGTATCAGCTGTAGTCTTAATACCAGATATATCTTCTAATGTTGACATTTCATCTGCAAATTCAATGCCACCTTGTTCCCGTATCATTACAATGCAGCTTTGTAGATTCTGTACAGCATTGGCCATGTTCACACTAACATCGTATGACGACACGTCTTCTCCATATTGTGATATAACAACTTGCTGTAGAGTTTCTAGTGTATTATGGAGCTCGTGTAGCGGTTCTGCTACGGTCACAAATACTTCGCTGTTTTCTTTTAAACTTTCAATATTCTCAACTATGGTTTGATTGATGATCATTATGTTCTCATTCAGTTCACAAAGAGGAGTCGCAAGAGTTTTAGCGACAGAAACTTCGGATATATCAGATAAATGTTCCTCTTGTTCAATACGACTTGAAGCGATTGACGCTATGCTATGCTTAAGTTTCTCTAAAATTGGGCATATATTCTCCAATGCAGGTGTTACAGCTTGTTTCAAGTCAGCTGTGCATTCCATTGATTTTATTTTACTCACAGCAGCTATAGTATGGTCAATACGTTCAAGGACAACATTGGCTCTGCCTGTTTCGAATGTTGAAATATCTTGAATATGTTCGGAGTCTATATTGACACTGATCTCATCGGCTTGGTTGATAGTTTCTTGTATGTATACAAGCGCATCAGTTATGTTACTTAGTATTGCGCAGTTCAGTTCTGAATCGAACACGTTATTGATGAAATGGTCTTGAACTATTCTTAGAGTATTGTTCAAGCTTGCAAGAGATAAGATACGATCTGAATGGATGGTTTTAATGGCAGTGTTAATCCTATTGACGACATCGCAAATTTCTATTAAAGCGAAATATTTTTTGGCTTCGTTTGTTTCGATAACGTTCTCTAGGACCTTGGTCAAATTTTTGTGGAAAACGTCTAGACGAGATTTAACTTCCGGTATAGGTTCAAGACGAGGCAAGTTGTTTTCTAAGGCAATGAGTATTTGAGCCATTTTTTGCAGTACTTCCAGTTTGTTGTCACTTTGTAAAATATCAAACTTCCCAACATTTGATTCGATTTTATCGACGTGAGTTGATATTTCGCTGAGATTTTGTTTAATGGATGCCAAGGCATTCTTAAGAACCACTTTGTCTTCTTCGCTCTTTGTTTCAGTTGATAGATTCTCAAACGAGATTCTGAGTTTCAAGACAGAATCCATTACAGTTTCAATAATTTCCGTATTGTACTTATTAAGTGATGTCATTGATTCCTTTACTGATAGCGATTCAATCTGCTCCAGTGCTGTTTGCAAGTCTTGAATAGAAGCCGACATGTCAGTGAGTATGACTTCACTGTTCTTAATTTTAGCTACATCTATTGTCTTTTCACTATCTGCGCTTTCAGCTATACATAACAAGGAGTTAAGGGGACTTCGAAGCTCAAATACAGCTTTCTGAGTATCTTTCAGATGTTTAGCATCCGCTGATGTTTCTTCTGGCTTTATTTCACTCGCTTCGCTTAGCAAACTTCTAGTTTTAATTGTGTCAGAAGAATACTTAATGGCACTAGTCATTTCATTCGTCAACACTTGTACTTCTTTGAGCACGACTTCATCTGTTTGTATGTAATCGGTCTCGGTTATCAAATTAAATTCAGATAACACTTTTTGTATTTCGTTGCCACATGTTTCTATGAAAGCAACGCACGTTTTCTTGACTAGAGTTTTGTTTTCGCCTTCCATGTCAATACACTTTTCCACCAGATTCAGAGATTGTTGTAATGTTTTCATTGATTGTGGAAGGTTGTTAAATAGACTGCTAACTTCTTTCACCTGTTTGCATTCTTTGGCTGCTTCAGTAACGCTTTGAATCTCCGATAGAGGTGTGATTAAATTGCTTATGATTTCTAAGCTTCTTGAAGCTGTGGCAGCGGATGACATCAGCTCTGATTTCAAAATGATATCTCTCTCAATGATTTGAACATCATTGATGACTTTGAATAGTGTAGAACTGACTTCATTTAGTTTGGATTTGAACTCATCATCAGATATTTTGGGTCTCGATTCGACTTCTGCCTTAGCTTGTACGAGTTCTTCTTTGGCTTTACTGTATGATTTTTCACTGCCAGAGCTGGATCGTCGTGAACTGCGGCTACTTCGGCGTTCACGTTTTGGTTTCATTACTGGCGTTTCTGTTTCCGTTTGTTTCTGTTCCACTTCCTTGACTTCCGTCTTTGTCTGAACAACCTCACTCTTAATATCTTTCTTCTCAGACTTTGATACTTTGGTCACTTTCACTTCTTCTTTGTGTAAGATAGTTTTCGTTTCAGATGACTTACCGTCTTCGAGCGACGGCTTTGACGATTTTGACTTTTGCTTGTCGAAGCTTCGAGCACTTGCAAAACTCTGTAAATCACTTTCAGATAATACCTGTGTGTCGTCTGCCCTCTTATCTTCTGATATGGACTGATCTCGAGACAAACTGAAGAAGTCCTCCCCACTTCTTAGAGAATCTGACTTCTTTCTGCTTATTTTTTTAGGAATGTCGGCTTTTTCATCTGAAAGTATAGCCATTGTTTTTTCTAAGTAATCTTCTCCGCCTAAGTCCGTGTCTAGGGACAGTTGTGGTACGCCATTTTCATCAGCTATCGACAAGTCTTCTACGTCAGCTTCTGTTCTCAAATCTTCCTCAGGTGATGCGAAGTATTCCGGTGAAACGTCAATAATAATGGCTTCCATCAACAAATTGCCTGATGTCGAAGTTTCTTTGACAAACCTGAGAGGCGGGAGTTCAACCACATTGTGCTCAGTAACATTCTCTGACAACTGATCAGCATACATTTCAACTATTTGCAACGCTTCTTCCTCCGTTAAATCGGGGGTTTCATACAGCGACACGGAGACTTCTTTGCCATCAAAGGAGAAAGATATTTCTCCTTTGTCGTCTAGAGTTATATCTCCCACAGGAGTATCGTACATCTGCGAGGTTCGTTCTTCGTGTATCGTACTGAGTGACAAGTTCCTTTGGAGTGCTTGTTCTTCGGCTATCCTCTTCTTGGTTTTAATGGAGTCATCAAAGCCTAGTAGGGAGGCTGAGCTAGCTGCTATACCCATGCAGTTCTGCGCTTCACACGTGTAAGTCCCCAAGCAGCAAGTGCCATCTTGCCCAGAAATTATCCTATGTATATCACCAGGTTTGAGCTCTTCGCCGTCTTTGTACCATTTCAAGACAGGCTGGGGTACCCCTATGACTTTGCACTCGAGGTTAACAGCGCCTTCTTCTGACAGGATGGCTTGAAGGTTCTCCAAAAACCGTGGCTTCTTGTAGTGTCTTGGTATGACCAGTTTCAAGAAGCAGGATGTGACACTGTGGCCGAAGTCGTTCATCGCTACGCACTTCCACTCGGCTTGGTCAAGGAACTCTAGGTTTTGGATGTCCAGGGTGAAGGCGCCCCGGTCTTCCTTGCTGAGGTGGCAGCGGTTAGATTCGTCAACTGGCTGGTCATCTCGATACCACAGGACTGACGGTTCGGGTGGAATGGCAACTGGAACAAAAAAGAAACATTAGTTACTAAATTATGGTTTTTTATGGGACACGAGCACACGAGCTCCGATCCTCATTTCGACTTGAGGAACATTATTAGATGCGGTATTTACTGTAATACTGGTGAACTAGGTAGAGGGATATAGTTTTTTTTAAGATTAAGCATTTTTCAGCCGCGAATTTATTTCAACAGTTGTGGTAATTTTGTTCTTGTATTATTTTCTCATTGTGATTTAAAGAAATGGTCTCAGTAATCGTAAATTCCAACAATTAATTGGGTACTCTAGCTAGATAGTACACAACACTTTATTTACATTCAATTAGTATTTAGCAATATTTAAAATTTCAGTTGAAGGACCGAAGAGATAGATCTTTTAATGTGCGTCGTAATCGTAATGGTCGCAAATCGGAATTCCATAAACAATTACGCATCGGCGTCACAGGCTCACGCCGCCAGCAGCGCCAACCACGTGTTCTAAATTTGAAAATTAATTGTTTTAATCTCTCAATCGTCATCTTTTTAAGATTTTCGAAATTTGAATACAGTTCTAGTATTGTAATGAATGGTGCCACAGACACAGAGTTTCTTAATGTACAATTAGGCCATAAGCTAATTGCGTCTTTTGGAACATAATATTAAGGAAATAATAACATGAACGTACAGAGAGTTGTAGTATTATATGCCAACCTCACCTTTAATGGTAAAACGGAATGGTTCGTCAATCTTCGCCTCGACGCTCTTCAGCCCTTGCACGAACTTAGGAGCCTGGTTCTTGGAGAACAGCTGGAGCTTCTCCTCCTCATTCAACTGGTTCTGAATGTCCTCGACGGTGAGTTCTGCTGAACTGCTGGCCTGACCCATGCAGTTGCGAGCTATGCAGCAGTAGGAGCCGAGAGAGTTGGTGCCTGTAGACAAAAATGGAGTGAAGATATTCCGTTTTTGAACATCAGAACATAAGGGGTGTTGGGAATTTGTTCGCTCAGGTGTGTTTGAGGGTTCAGACCTTTCAGTTGGATGTAGGGATGGTTCTTATCTTAGATGTTTCAGCGAAACCGCTTCAAACGTTTTAAAAATATTTTCAGCACCCGACCAAAATTGTTGCACATCGGTTCTTAGAACGAAACAATTGGCATCACGTATAAAGCGAGATAACGATCTACGAAGACGAAAGTAACTGAAAAGACCGATGTGCAAACTTAACAAAACCATGACTCATAACATTAACTTTTAGGTTAAAAGTTGGACAAAAGAACGTTGGTATAATAGTGACAGGATGGCAGCTCATCATCTTAAGCGTATCTAAACCTTACTTAATCACTTCTTAAGACATCCATGGAAATGGAGAGGTGTTACATAATACACACATACAGACACGGATATATTCACAGTCTTCTATCGAGATTAGCTACATGATGAGCCAACTCGTGGCCCATCATGGGAGCAATCGCAGAGAGGCGCGCTGACTTTCGAGAGTTGTTTTCGCAATTGTTTTTCTAAACAGGACATCACACGGGAAATCGTCTATATAAAAAGTGTGCAGGATGACAGTGATTATGAACTTACCAGTGAGCTGGTAAACGTCACCCGGCTTCAACTCCTGACCGTCTTTGAACCAGCTGAGTACTGGCGTGGGGAAGCCGACAACCTTGCACTCGAAGGAGACAAGACCCTCGTCTGTGAGGACGGCTTGCAGGTTCTCCATGAAGCGAGGCTTCCTGTAGTTCTTCGGGACTGGAAGAGAGTTGATGTTACTTTAGATGGAACTGGTGTGGATGAGCTGATGAGTGGGGTGGGTTATAGTTGAACCGATCTCCTGATCCATTGTTGAACGTTGTCAATATGTACCGTAACAATTGGACGTAGTTTAGCAAAAAGGATCCAACTTGCATAACCCTTCGAAGTAAAATGATCTATAGGAGTCAAAAATGTATGTGACTTATGTCACTTCAATTACGAGTGACTTGTGGGTTGGATCCTTTTCCCTAAACTACGTCCAATTAGGGTCAATTCACACTAAGACGAGACGCGACGCGGGGCTGCACGAAATTTTTTAATAGAACAACTCAAAATATACTTTATTTGTTACAAGATAAGGTTCATATTTCAGTGTCAGTATACAGAATACGTAGCGCGGCGTAGCGCTGCGCCTTGAGACGTAGCACTACGCCGCGCCCCTCGCGGTGTGCGGGAGCGGTGCTGCGCGCGTAGCGCTGCCAACTCAAAATATACTTTATTCGCTACGCGATAAAGTTTACATTTCCTCATGAGCATTCAGGTACGTCGCGCTACACCTCGAGACGTAGCGCGGCGACGCACTGCGCAGCGCGAAACCACTGGCCGCTTCACGCATCGTCGCGCCGCGTCTCGTCGCGTCTCGTCTCGGTGTGAATTGACCCTTATTCCCTTTTTCAAGCAATGTAATGTTACTATGTATGACGTAAATTGTAAATACAGGGTGATAATGAAATCCTTAGCGATAACATAGATACGTGTTTGTTAATAAAACTTGTGGCTATTGTGGGCGATGGGCAAGCAACATGTCACTGCAATATTACGTTTAACCATCTGGTTTCCCTGAAATTGCTAAACGTGGCACTAGATTTTTGAATTTATGTGCTCTGCCTACCCCTCTTGGGAATACAGGCGTGATAATGGAAATTTATTACACTTAAAATGTAATACGTTGTAACTTAAATAACAATTATATTAAAATGAAAGTAATCTACTTTTATGAGCATACGTCATATTTGACGTCCCTAGATCGACCGCCGAGTATGAAAAGTGATGTAAGGTGAATGTATCGATGCTCGACGCCTCAACGCCCAGTAGATGACACCCATCTGTCATCTGTCTTACTACAACAAGGTTGCAAGTGCCATGTATTGGGTCAGTGTCGAGCACAGGGACGTTTACCTTACATACACTTGATTGACTTGTATACGTCTCTGTTAATTTTGTGTAGGTATTTATGGAAGATCGCTCACTGAGTTGTCAGACTGTACTCCATTCAAATCATTTATGTTGTCGCTACAGTTTTCGGCCACTGTAAACTAAATGGTAACGGCAATGGTATAAGGTAGCTATTTGCTCACCATCCATGACGACGTGGCAAGTTGATATGCCCACCCTACCGCCGGCGCTGGTGGCGACGCACTTCCACTCGCCCTCGTCAGGCCATTCTGCTGACTGTACTTCTAAGAGGTAGCCCCCCACTCCGTCCTCCGTCACGTGGTACCTTCATAAAAAAAACAGTGAAAATTTGAATATTTTTGTTTTAAAAGAATAAAGTCTCAAATAAATTAATCTCTCCACTTCTTCCGTGGATGTCGGCAAAGGTGACTAAGGATTCCTTAGTAAGGAAATAGGTTAAAGTACATTTTAGGTGACAGACTAGCAACCTATCACTATTATGCTATCTCTTCCATCTGTTTTGAAACACCTAAAATAGTGCTAGAAGTGTCTACGAGGCGTGAAATAGTCATTTTGTCTGTGTCACGTTTCGTATGCTCTGCCTACTCCATATGGGAATACAGGCATGATTATACGGATGTATAGTGTTTGTCACTGCAATATCACGTTTAACCATCTGACTACCCTGAAATTGCTAAACTTGACACTGGATTTTCGAATTCATGTGCTCTGCCTCTTGGGAATACAGGCGTGAGAATATGTATGTGTGAATATGTATGTATTAAGTCCTCATGCAAGTCTTCATCCTCACCTGTCACCCGCCTCGACCTTTCCCTCCTTGTTGTACCATACTACACTCCTGGGCCAGGGGGGCACCACGATGTGGCAGCCCAGGGTCAGGTGCTCGCAGATCCTCACGAACTGGTCTTCGAGCTCCTTGGTGAAGATCGGCGGTGGTTCAGGGGTGATGCTGTGGAGACACGAGATATAGTTCCACCATTGAAGAGCCAGGCTACCCTGAAATTGCTGAACGTGGCACTGGATTTTTGAATTCATGTGCTCTGCTTACCCCTCTTGAGAATATGTGTGTATTGAAGAGTATTTTAGCAGTCTGACTCCGATATCGGGGATAATTTTGGTGAAATAACAAACAAAAAATAAATTTTCGGTAGAAGCTTTTTTGCCAACTGAATTGGCATCCGTCCTAGATCATGTGCACCAAATTTCAAGTCAATCAGACCAACCGTTGAAGAGTTCTCTCCACGGAAGACGGTCGCGGCTGGGCCGCCAGAACTCTACAAGGATGTCTGATTGGGGCTGATCATGCCATCATTTGCCACAAATTTCACCTTAAATTATGGCAACACTGATTTTGTATATTCGCGTTTAGCGTATACGTTCTCTATTTCCACTAAGCAATACTTCAATAATTCTATTTGGTTTACCTGGAGCTGGGACGAGCCTCGCCGCGGGTGACATGGACCTTCGATGAGGAGTAGGTCCTGCCCATGCAGTTGACAGCCTCACAGGTATACGTGCCCAGGGAAGTCGGGTCTTCAGCACTTGCTGTCAGGGCGAAGACGTCACCTGCTTTGATTTCACGGCTGTCCTGAAAAATATTATAAATCGAAAGTTTGTGAGTGTGTGTTTATTGTTTACGCCTAAACGGCGAGATTATTTTTTGATGAAACTTGTCCTGACTGATTATTACTGAATCTGACACCCAGGGGTTAACACACAGGGTAGTTTTATCCCGGAAATTACATAGATCCCGTGGGATTACGATAAAACAACTGTATCTACTGTAACGTAATATAACCACGTTGAATGGCGATGCCAATCCTCTGAGCAAGAAACGTGCCTGCTCTTTAGTCCCCTGTTGTACCCCATTGCGCTTTAAAGTTTCTACTCCAAACAGCTCAAATGTGGCACCATTTTGTATTATTTAAATACGGCTTGTTTATTTTCCAGGCACTCTTATTTACATTAAGATCCTACTCCCACCAGTATTTTTAATTAAGGAAAATGCTGCAAGAAACCTAATGTACAACATTTTCGCAATAAATGGTTTGAGTTTGAGTTTCTTAAGTTGTCACTACGGTTGTGACGTTACCACACTGTTCCTACCTAATCGTCCTAATCACTCCATGCAAGGCATTCCATTGTCAACGACTTAACAAGATCAAACTAAAGTACGATCAGTACGATGACGTCACGACAGTTTGAAGTGCCTTTTCAAATATATTTCATTTCATCATCATCATCATCATCAGCCTATATACGTCCCACTGCAGGGCACAGGCCTCCTCTCAGTATGAGAGGGCTTGGGCTATAGTTCCCACGCGGGCCCAGTGCGGATTGGGAACTTCACACACAACGTTGAATTATTTCATTTATGTTTTTTTTTTTTAATTTGCATTATGCATACACGTTTTAAGTTTAGGCCGGCGAATTAACTCCAAGCCGTATCACATAGAAGTTTTGGCTCTTAGTGGATGGATCTGATGAACTAATGACTCACTTTGAACCACCTCAGGACGGGCGTCGGCACGCCGATGACTTTGCACTCCAACGAGACTGTCCCCTGTTCCGTGAGGATGGCACGCAGTTCCTCCACAAATTCTGGCCTTTTGTACGCTTTGGGAACTGCAACAAGGAAATAAGGTCAAATCAAGCAATGTTTGTTTATGGGATGCAACGTGAAAGCACTTGCTGCGTCCCATTTAAGGCACAATTGACAGTTAGCTGATTTCGCGGCTGAGTATCGATGTGTGGGGTAATACGTTTAAAACTTTCGCGGGCATATTCTTTCAAACCAGTAGTCTAATGGTTTACAGCACAGCGTGCAGCCTGGTGTTGCGGGTTCGTATCCTTGACGCACTTAATAAGGTAAAAGTACCAATGCTCGACGCCTCCACGCCCAATACGATGGCACCCATCTGCCACCTGCCTTACTATGACATAAGGTTGCAAGTGCCAAGTATCGGGTCAGTGTCGAGCACAGGAACGTTTACCTTACTATGAGTGTCGCACTTAATACTATGAAAGTTTTGTAAGTATTTCTAAATGATGGATTCGACAAGAAGTCGCCAAGTTAAACAGATGTGATTTTTGAGTTGGATCGGCAAATGCGTGGATCTGGCAGAGACGGTATGGCTTCGCGGGGGAAGGCGAGCTGCTCGGAGCGAGCGACACGTTCGCATGCGTTCGCCGACGACCAATAATCCTTAACGTCTATACTCCATTTAACTTAAGATTTGAAACTTAACTGTCAAATCCTCACACATTTTTGAGTAAACACAAGACATCGCCGTAAATACTGGTACTGTGAGCATTGAAATCATTAAAACAAACAGTAATGAGTGTTATCGCATTAATCATATCTAGTTTTTCCTTTGAATTCCACAGAAAAATTCAAAATTTTCCGTTGAAATTTGAATAAATTGTGGAGTATACGGGTTACGTTTCTCTGACGCTGGCCGTAAATAGGAAACCTGGCGACTGTTAGGCCTCACCGAGTACGTTGAGGTGTGCTGAACAGCTGGCCCGGCCACCAGCGTTTTCGGCGGCGCACGTCCACCGCCCAGCGTCATCGACGCTGACAGCGGCCACGTCAGCACACCAGAAGTTGCCGTCGCGCACCAGGGAGACCCTCTCCGCTTCCATCAGGCGGCGCTCGTTGCGGTACCATGTCACCTGATGGCATAAAGGTTGGTCAGAAGTGCCTGCAAGTTGGGAACGGCAGAGGCTACTTCAGCCGTCAAAGGGTTGACTGCTGCCGTCGGCATGTGGTGACGGCTAAAGTAGTCTTTGCCGTTCACAACTTGAAGTTCGTCTGGAAGGAGCCTTGACTATACAGACGAAGACCCTGAGCTTGGTAGTTCACTACATACATCTGTATTCCGAAATAGGGTAGACTGACATAAACGCTACCTAGTTTCATGGCCACTTCTAGTATTCTTTTAAGTTGAGTTGGCAGGTATAATAGTGGCTGGTTCTGAAAAGGGCTCCCATTCACTCCCAGTCGCGCATGCAACGATTTAAAAAAAAACCGAGACCTTGAGGCGAAGGAATTCACGATACAGCCGAATGACATAATTCTATTTCCAAACATCCGTAGTATTTATAATGTTTTTTTGAGAGCACGTTTTACGCGCTCGAGGAACAATGATACCGTTTTAAAAATAAACCGCTCCAGTGACGTCATGGTTGAACAAAATGGATGCTTGTTTTTTTGCAACCTTGCTGATACTATAAATCCGTATCGTTTGTTTTCTTACGCCTAAAGTGTTTTGCAAATCGGCATTTAGTCTGATTCTACTTGATGATGCAATGTGCTGGATAAGTCGTCCTCATTTTTACCAACCTGTAAACTTACACTGGAACAGGCGCGAGACGACACGCGCGGGAGTGACTACTTGTCATTTTCTGATGTATCTAGTTAGACAGTGACAGGTATAGTCAATCCAGCCCCATTCGCTTATCTATTCGCCTTGCTGTGTTAGCTGGCTGGCCATCCATAGTATACCCCACACTAATGGGTTCGAAGATTTTTTTTTAGTTCCAGTTCTAGATAGGTTTGGGAAACCCTCAGAATACATTGTTTTTTTCTATATTTGTATGTTTCTTATTGCGTTCCACAGAATACATTTACTTTACCCAGTTTCAACAATAATAGTTCTAATGTTTTCGAAAAAATAGGAGCTATGAAAAGAACGGATAGGCAGTCAGGGTGCTTACATAATGAAAGACTGGTACATGTATAATATTTATACGATTACCTACTCATGCGCTCACTTAAGGGCCTGATAGACGTACGAACTTTAAGTCCGCGGTTTTTAAATTTGCGAACTTACTCGGCTCGACGTCGATGACACACGTGAAAGCTTACTCATAAGTATGCGGTTTCAAACCGGTGGATCGTCGACGATTTTGCGCGGCGGTTTTAAAGTACGCGTACTTACAGTGGCACACAGTCGAAAAAGGTCGTCCAGCCATAAGTACGCTTACTTGCTCGTACGTCTATCAGGCTTTTTATAAAGAAACAGGTTCCAGTTTTACCTGTTTTTATGCAAGTTGACTCGCACTAGTCGGTACCGACCCGCAGGAAACCTGTTTCTTTATGTAGCACCCTCAGACAATACGAATCCATGAAGGGTTCCGTTTCTTGTCATTTGGCCCTAAATCTTACGTACCTTGCATTCCGTGGAGCTCACGATCTCGACCAGGAAGCGGGTGCGCGTGCCCACTTTAACGGTCAGGTCTTGCAGTCGGCGCAGGAACGTCGGCGGGTCGTCGCCGGTCGCTGCGTCGTCGCCGACGACTTCCAAGCGCACGCGCGCCGTGTCGCTCCCTGCGGCGTTGCTCGCCTACGAACACGGAAAAGTCACTACAGAGCTAAAAACTATGTCTAAATCAAAAGTAGTCTCTGGCATCTAATTCGGCAATGTTTTAAGTGGTAGTAAGCGCCGCGTGAACATACCCCCACTACTACTTTTCCAAGTTAGATGCTGGAATCTATCGCAGATGTGAGGCTGGTTTTAGTGTCATGCGGAACGTAAGGTAAACGTCCCTGTGCTCGACACTGACCCAATGCTTGGCATTTGCAACCTTATGTCATAGTAAGACAGGTGACAGCTGGGTGTCATCTACTGGGCGTTGAGGCGTCGAGCATTGGTACTTTAACCTTACGGATCGTTCAGCGCAGACCGATGTGTGTTGTGTAGCTGTTCGCGAGGACGGTCGTCCGTACGGACTCGTCCAAATTACTCTAAAACGCTCCCTAAGCCTAACACGGATCTGTCTGCGCGGAGCGCTCCCTACTAACGGTCCGCGTGACACTAAAACCAGCCTTAGACTTAGATGTACGCTCAGCAACACACTTAATTGTACAATTTTATGGATTTCGCGCATCTGAAATGAATGGCTCATTTACGGTAAAGTGGGCAGAGTCTTTTATCGATATGATACGGTATAGTCGGCATAGGCTTTTATCGGTATAATGGGCAGAAGCATTTATCGGTAAAGCGGTATAGTGTGCAAAGGCTTCTATTACTAGGATTCAGTATACTTAGTGGGTACAGGCTTTTATCGGTATAATACGGTATATTGTTTTCACAGGTTTTTAAAGGTATGATACGGTAAAGTGGAAAGAGGCTTTTATCGATATGATATGGTCAGGGGTCGGATTTTTCATCGCATGATTCGAGGCAAGAAAACTATGGAGTCGATATTAAAATTAAACTTTTAATTCATATTCATACTCATACTCACTAATTTTCTTAGTCCCGTAATACTTTGCCCCTTGTGCAGGTTAACAGATTAAAAATGTTAATCGAAAATTAATCTTACTGAATAAAATTATAATATGGAAAAATTTGCCATTATTTAATCGTTTTACAATTGTAATTTTGAAATGGACAATTGCACATGCCATACCTTGTCAAAATTTTGAGGCACTCATTCCTGTATCTACAAGTTTTATGGATATTGGAAACTAGATGCACAAAATAAAAGTAATGTTTTATTTTACTTTATTTTTATTTACAATGTAATTTATTTCTACTCATAACGATTTATTATATTTACAATTTAATTTCATTCTTAATTAAATGAATGAGTATGAGTATGGTTTAAATAATAATTTAATTTTAATATCGACTCCATAGTTTTCTTGCCTTGGATCATGCGATGAAAAATCCGACCCCTGGATATGGTACAGTACCTAGGCAAAGGGCTATAGCGGTATAATACAGTAGTAGGCAGAGGCTTTCATCAGTATGATACGGTAAAGTGGACAGAGGCTTTTATCGTTATGGTACGGTATAGTGGGCAAAGGCGTTTTTGTGTATGATAGGGTATGGCAGAGGCTTGTATCGGCATGATATTATAGTATAGCACGCAGTCTCAATAGTGTGATACGGTAAAGTGGACAGAGGCTTTTTCGGTATGGTAGGAACGTTATTGTGGGCAGACGCGTTTTTCTGTACGATACAGTATGGCAGAGGCTTGTATCGGTATGATATCGTACAGTAAGGAGAGAGGATTTATGCAGTTTAATATAGTAAAACACGCACGCTTATCGGTGTGATACAGCAAAGTGGACAGCGGCCATTATCAGCGTGTTAAGCTATAGTGGACAGAGGCTTTTATCGGTGATGCGGTGTAAGGTAACGGCACCAGTTATGGACAGTTTAAGTTGACAAGCACCAGTGAAGGACGCTTCATTCATAAGTTAAAGACCATAGAGTTGTGAATTGATTGTTGTAAAACCAATGACTTTTCCTTAGTGGGTAGTAAATAAGTGGGTAGTAAAGGCACGTCTGGCTGTCCACAGAGGGGTGCTCGATGCTCGTTCCAACACTTATGTACGGTAGCGAAAGTTGGGTATGGCAAGCGAAGCATAAAAGGGTGAATTGCGCAAGCGAAAAAATTTTACGGCAATGCTGAGAACGGTAGTGCAATGTACTGTTTTATGGTTTTTTAATTTTTCTTTTAGTAAAGTATGTTCTTCCCTACCTTGGCAAAAAAAATAGTTGAGTAATGGCTTCAATTACATTTTTAAAAAAATTGACAAAGTGTCATTTTATCATCACAGTGGCTGTCCCAAAGAAGTATGCCAGGATCGTAGCAAGTGGAACAAAGTGGTCTCTGCCTACCCCTGTGGGAAAGAGGCGTGACTGTATGTATGTATGTATGTAGTAAATAAGAGTCATTGTCCATTACTGGTTCTTTGTCCATTACTTTAGTGGGAAGAGGCCTTTATCTGTACGGTGGTACGACCAATGTTTCGGTCCGTGGTCTCACCTGCAAAGTGTAGACGCCGCCATCGGCTGCGCGCGCGGCGGTGACCGTCAGCCGGACGCCGCCCGCGTCCTCGGAACTGACGAACCGGCCATCCAGGGACGCCCCTGCTCTGCTCCTGCGCATACACAGATAGGTAGATAGACAGATGCACAGTCAAGGAAATTGATACCTGCCGCTCATTCTTTTGATGACTAAATTCGTTTTTTTGCGTTTTGAGATTCAGCATTTTTTGTGCGGCATTTGTTCATTACAGGGATGCATCAGGGATGAGACAATTTGACATTTAGGTATTATAAAGTTAATTGGTTTCAAGCGTAAAGCGCCACTTCGTAGAAGAAATGTCACTGTGATACACAATCTATCTCTACAGTTATCAAATTCTTAGACTGTACTGTACAAACATAGACATAGTCACAAGCAATAAACGTCTTAGAGATTTTCTTTGTCGAGCAGTGCAATGTCATTCAATCAATCGTTTCGATAAAATACACATACAATTAATAATTTTATATTGCATATTTCCCATGTAGTGTCGGATTTTGAATGACACCTCTCCATTTCTTCCGTAGATATCGTAAGGTGACTAAGGTAATACGTTTAGGTATGCTGCTGACTACAAGATAGCAATTTGTCACTATTAGTTATACTTACCTCTTTCATGTGGGTCTAAACTAGTGTTCCATAGGACTCGAGCCTTTTAGCTCTTTTCTTTAAGGTTGGCTTCGAATTTTAACGCCTAGAGGGCTGAAAGCCTAAAAAGCTCTTTAGCCCCAAGCCTTATTATATTCGGCAGCCTTGACTCTCGGAGCTCGTAACCCTAATAAAAGGCTATAAATTATTAGACTTTAAAGTCCTTGTCAAAATATTGAGACTTTAAATATTTTGGCCTTCAAGCTTCTTTAGGCTCCGAGGCTTAAAAATATTTAATTGATATTTTTAAAATACAAGAACATAGAAACACAGCTATGACATTTTTAAACGTTTAATGAAAAAATATATTTAATCGGTTAAGTGTTGGAGAAGAAATCAGGGGACTAAGAAGCGTTGTTTACACTATTATGAAAAGGCTTAAGCCTTAAAAAAAGCTAAAACCCTTAAAAAAGGCTTTAGTCTTTTTTAAGACTACAGCCTAAAAAAAAGGCTATGGCCTTTTTGAGACTACAGCTTTATTAAAATCACTAGCTCTTTGAAACCCATTCCATTAAGCCAGCTCTAAAAAGCCCTCTGGAGCTTTAAAATTTGGGCTAAAAAGGCTCGAGTCCTATGGAACACTAGTCTAAACCAAAAGTAATGCTAGAAGTGTAATATTATAACCTGTTTTCTACGTGGGAGAAATGGAGAGGTGAAATTTTAAGTCCGTTACCACACGGGAAATTAGACTTGGTGGTATACGTAAATCTTTGGGTCTTGGAGTTCAATTGTATGTTCTGTTTCTTATGTGTCTAATGTGGTAGGGTGAGCAAAGTAACATTGTTTATATTTCAAATTACAGAATGAACTTCTAACGGGTCGTTGCGTAAGTTTTTATTATTAACTTTTGATGTCACCGATGAATGGGCCTCGTGGAATCTCTTGGCAGGCTAGCTTGTTATTTTATGATGGTCGCCATTTTGAAAAAGTACCCCATTGATTTAAGTTTAACAGTGTTTTGTTTTCCGCGCAATGCCTAATGTTACGTTCGGAAGTTCGTTTCCGGTTCGTTAGGGCCTAAACTCAAATTACCCTATTACACAATACAACCTAATGTCAAAAACACATATAGTCATATAACCATTAATTTAAAACAACCTGATGTCTAAATACCAGAATCCCAAAATACCCTAAAAACTTAAAACCAAAACAAACTTGTCGCGATTAGTACTACTACCATAATCACCTACTGTCATAAAAGCTAAAGATCATTACGAACTATTCCCATATCACACTAGTCTTGAATTACACCATTATCTTAATGCAGTAGTCTCAAAACACACGAGTCCCAAAACACCCTAAATTTTATTTTTGGGTACGGACCTCTAAAAACCACACATTACATATATGCTAGTGAGAAAAAAAAAAGGGTGTTTTGGGACTAGCAGGTTTAGAGATTGGTGTGTTTTGGCACTAGTGTATTATGGGATTAGTTTGTTTTGAGCTTCAATTTTTATGACATTAGGTGATCACAGGAGTAGTACATGATCAAAATAAGATCGTATTGGTTTTAGGGTATTTTGGGATTCTGGTATTTAGACATCAGGTTGTTTTAAAATTAATGGTTATATGACTATATGTGTTTTTGACATTAGGTTGTATTGTGTAATAGGGTAATTTGAGTTTAGGTCCTAATGAACCGGAAACGGAAGTTCGGAACGTAACACTTTTTTATGTTTTTCTTTTTTAACTAAATGAAGGTTTCATTTTTAAATCGACTTGTTTTCACTAAATGCAGATATTTTGTGATTGAGTTAGAAACGGAAAACAATTATAACAGTAACAATCAATAATTTAAAATATAATACTTTTAAGCTGCGGAACGTTCACATACATACATAAATATCACGTCCTATTCCCTTCGCTTCTATCTTGACATACTTCACATTCATCCCTCTAGTCAGTTTCGAGATAATTTTAATACTTTAAATATTGGGTAAATTTGCAATTGTGATATTTAAGAATCGAGAAAAAGTCTGTTCCTTCGCACATTTTCCGATTCCAAAATAACAACTTCCTACTTACTTAATGGAAACTAATTAATGCTCTAAGCTAAGGGATGGAAAAATAGTATCAGACCCAATTAGCAAGAAATCCGCGTTAGAACCCTCTCGTATTCATACTTTCCTGGTCTTATAAAGTATTTCTTTATTGGGTAAGACAAAGGCTAACGCGACAGAGTTGCAGTGACGGTTCCAAATAAGATTGTAGAAAATCCTTTTAAAAAAGATAAACAAACGAATGTTGTGTAAACAAGAACTAATTACATTTATAATTATAAACAGTTTATTTTAGACTTCATTTCGTAATGACGCCTCATTAACTTACTGAAAAAAGGAAATTCCATTTTGTCGTAGCCTTTCCTTTTAAAACAAAACTATGAAATTAATTCTATTTTACAGATATCAAAGTATAAAAAAAGACTAATAATATATTAATAATTATCCCCTGTTTCATTCAAGATTAGGTACAGTCGACCAAGAAATTGGTCTACCCCCTCAAGATCGATTATTCATTTGAACCTCATGAAACAACAAGGTCGATTTCCCCTCGCCATAATATTATGACAGTGACAATGTCAACCTTGTGATAATTTTGATCTCACAGAAACTTTTGTCAAAAGTGGTAGACCACTTTCTTGGTCGACCGTACAATTTGAACCGTCAAATCCTCGCACGTTTTTAAGTAAACGCAAAAGGTAACAACAGTTCTTGCAGTAATGATTTCAAGTTTCACCTTTGTAATCCTGAGAAAAAAACAAAGTCCGTTCATAGTCTAAATCTTAAATTAATCGGAGTATAAGTATTTAAAAGTAAATAAAATAATTCTGGGGTTGCTATGGCTATTGCAAGCCTGTGAGCGAGGAAGCTACCCGCGCGAGGGTCGCCTGTTGTAACCCTCAAATGCTTCCCTAAAGCACCGCGGAACCCCCACGCGCTCTTTCCCTATGGACCTTCTGGGTAACATACCAGGGCAGTTTGAAAAGTTCTCGGCCTAACCTATACCTTAACTGTTTAGGTAGTTAAAACAATCTAAACTATCTTGACATGTCTTTTTGTTGAAATACACAGTCTAAAAATGAAAATCGTTACACTATTACAATTCAATTATGAAAGTAAATTATTTTTTCATACCTAAATTGTAAAATGTAAAGATTTCGATTTATAAAGTGTATGTTTAAATAAAAAGACACGTCAAACAAATAAGGTATAGATTTGATAGCAGAATTGAAATACATTTGTTATCGTTTGATGGCTTGGTATCTTAATTAGTTTTGTGCAAATTTTAATTACGATATAGAACGTATAGGTATAACTCTACAAAAGGTACTTCGATTTTTTTTACTGACTCAGTAGAATTTCATGACACTGAATAGGTTTAGCGTTCGGATAGTGGCCGCAAAGTTCACACATGACCTTGCGGGCTGAATCCGCGTAACTAAATATAACCAGCTGTCTGCTGCCGTCGCCAATGTTTCAGGTTCCGAACTAAAGTTTGCACAAACATCTAGTTATCTAGCTCAGGGTTTCTCAAAGTGGGGTACGGGAACCCCTAGGGGTTCCATCCGACAGCAGGGGGTTCGCGACAAGATCAGAATACAGAAATCCTTGATAGCGAGTCAGAAGGTTAAAATAGGGTTTTTGAACATTTTTCAAATATACTTTTAATAAATTCTTCATTATGTAATAAACACGATATATTAGTATTTCCGGATTCTTGTCTATATTAACAAAGAAAATAAATATTAAAGTTCAAATTCTCAAACTCACGCCAAAAACGGTGTTTGACGTCAAATGCAAGTAAACAAAGGCACCACACAAAAAAGCTGTCAAAATTGTCATGTCAAATTATCAATGTCCACTTTGACCACAGATACCTTTCATGGTACGTGACGTCATCAATCAATCGCAAGCGTTTCAGTCACAGATACATTATTAACGAATATTAGAAATTAATAGAACAAAATACTCTAAAAATGCATAATATTTTGAACAAAAGAAAGTGAAATATGTTTAATTTTCCTATAATCTGTTAGGATGGCCACAAATTATAGTTTATTTTTACTGTTGTCAAAGACCCTATTGTCCAAAATTACTCCTATTCAAGCTATTTGCGACAAGAAACAAGCACACCCATCACATTAATATTACAAAGACATTTCTTTTCGTACTTTGTGTTACCTTTTTCATTCAAATAAAAACCTTATTTTCTTCCACATGTATTTTTTTCTTGAAGGAGGGATTTTGTTCACTAGTTAAAAAGTGGTTCGTGAAACCGAAAGTTTGTTAACAGGGGTTCGCGGAGCCGAAAGTTTTGAGAAATCCTAGCCCTTGGGTACACAAGTGCTTTGCGTTCTAGGGTTTATCGGTAACTGGCCGTTAACTTCGTCGCCTGTTAGATTACAGACAACTACAAACTTTGCGTCCTAATTTTACCCCCTTTAAAAATTAAAAAAAAATACATACATACGTTTTGCGAGAATCTTAATAAAGAACCTTCATACTGAATTTCATTGGAATAACTTCAAAAACGGCAAAAATTTCACACTAATTATTAATTATTCACCCCCGTTTTTTTTAGGAGGCAATTTTACAAAAATCCTTCCTTAGAGATCTCTTACGTTATGAAAGCCCTGTGCAATATTTCAAGTTTCTAACCCTTATAGTTTGTAGGAAAGATCAAACGTACTTAGTTCCCATCTCCAGCTACTAGTCCGTTCAAACAAATCATAAGATTGGGTTTTCTAAGTCATAAAATGTATGTCCATGGGAGAGAGCAATCTTGTTACCCATTTGGGAATTTGGGTGATAGTATAGTATACTTATTACACCAATTTGAGACATTTTTGAGACAATTTTTATTGACGTTGTTTGTTTTATTTGTTGTTTTGTGTGACATGTTTTTTATACAAAAATAAATGAAATTAAAAGCTTCATTCATTTGAGACTTGAATTTTAATTCTACGTTTCCTAGGAAAGCCAACAAAAAGAGAGTTACCTACGCAATTTTGACAGCCAACGGTGAACTAAATCAGGGCAACTGTCCATAAGTTCCTTATAGGCTTCCGTAGCTATTTTAGGCCGCTAGCGATATATCGCTATGAAATAGTGCAACGACGTGTCTGTACCGTCGCTTTCATGCTTTCAACGTTTACGTAGTCTTTCAAACGAGACGTTAAAGTGACAGAGTGCGAAAGTGACCGAATTGCCCCGGTTTAGAGGTAGGTACACCTCCTCATTTTAGGCGAGCAACCGACTTTGAACCTAAAATTGTTATAAAATTGTTTAACTTAGTCCCCTCTTACAGCATCCACAGAAGAAATGGTACCCGACACTACATGGAACATATTTATTATTATTATGATAATAGGTACACACCTAAAATTCCAATGTTCATTCTAACTTAAATCAACATTAAGCGACATCTAACGGTCTCATTGGAAACTCGAACAAACAAATAAATCTCGACCCAACAACAGGATCAACCAAATGCATCGATCAATCAAAACCGTTCCCCAAGTCTTTGCGGTTACGTTTAAATTCCAACGTTCGATTCTCAAGTGGCAACTGTTGGACAATCAAATTAAAAGGTCACCGACCTTTTCTGAAATAGAATTCCGAATTGTGGAAGATGCTTTAATTGCCCGTGCCCATAATTTATGGATTCACTCAAAGACAAAAACAACAAAAACTTCCTGATTTAGCGTACCTATTAAAGAGAGATAAAAACTGTTCGAATCAGTTGAGAAAACAAAAGGTACAGATTAGATAGAAACATACTCGTAAAAGCCCTAATTTTTTTTTTTACATCGGTTAACTTCGTATTTGATCGTGTTGCTTTTTTATGACATTTGATAGATAAATATAAAGTTATTTAAGTGACTGCTGCTTAATAAAAGATTTTCTACATCCATAACCACAATAATTTAGAAAAACAGTTCACATAACATTTAGAAGAGGTACAGACAACTAGAAAAATTGCGGAAAATCTAAACATAAATAATTGCACATCTCATGCCTACACAGCCAGCCACGCTCATCGTGTGTTCCCAATTTGAAATAAAATTTGTTTTCTAATTTCAATCTTTCAATCATCTGTTTTAAATGTTCCAAGTTTGAATTTAATCATAATAATCTACATAGATTTTATTTATAACATTATACGTCATACTGCTATTGCGTTGTATGTATAAATATGATGTCCCCGTGTAGTGCCGGGTTAGAATAGCACCTCCCCCTTTCTTCCCGTGGGTGTCGTAAGAGTCGACTCTGGGAAAGGGTTTGTGTATTGTGGGCGATGGGCTAGCAACCTGTCACTGCAATATCACGTTTAACCATCTGGTTACCCTGAAATTGCTAAACGTGGCACTGGATTTTTGAACTCATGTGCTCTGCCTACCCCTCTTGGGAATACAGGCGTGATAATATGTATGTATGTATGTATGTAATTTAAGTGTAGTAGTTTGTATTTTCTTATACACATTTTTTACAATACGCTAGTGGAAAACATTCGCAAGGCAATTTTGAGACATTTTTAGAATTTGACAGTTCAAACAGTGGCTCTTGAAAACGTTGCAGAATCGTTCATTGAAGATGGTCTCAAGCGAACGGCAATCGCTCGCTGGTACCTCAACCTATTTCCTTAGTCGCTTCTAACGACATCCACGGAAGACATTTAAAGATGTATTATTCTACACCCTCCACCACGAGTTCATCTGTAACTGTGTGAATACTGGCATGAGTTGTATAAATATCTTAATCCTAGACTACATTTATGTAATGAGTATGTAGATTTAAATTATCGATTCTCTGACAATTCGTATTATTTAGTCAACAATCGATCTACATGTAGTTTACCCTTCGAGCCGTTCTTGGCCAGATCCCAGACGTTCTGTGAATCTTGCGCAACAGAGAACGCAATGTATGACGGCAACGCATCGAAATTAGGTCGATAACCTCATTGTAACAGTGATCATTTTGATTCCATAGATTTACTCTATAAGGCCTTCCTACCCGACAGTCGAAACCAATGTGATTAATTCTGCTAAGTATTATGTTCTGCTATGAAAATAAGATTCCTACCTATATTTTTGGAGCAATTGACCGTAAAACACTGAGAATAGGGAAAGCGTATATGTTTTATGTCAATTTCATTCGATAAAAATTGCTCAAAAAGTGTCAAAAAAATGTAACCTTAAGCTATTCACAGACTACGCATACGAAACGAAAACGTTCGAGATTCTTAATTTTTTGACCCCCCCTGGTGAGATGTCGTGAGATTTTATTCAACCCCCTCCCCCAACCCCCCAATCTCACGTGAGATTTTTCAAAATGTGGGTTTTTTACGTAAACGCGTTGGATTGTTATTGTAAAAAGAAAAATAAGTAAATGCCGTAACTTCAAACAAAAAGTTACATTTTTCTTCGTTCAGATACACTCATGTACTTAGTGTCAAATTATAGAGCGCCATCTAAGTAGGTACGCATCGTTTTTAAGACCTTATTAAATGGACCAAAATAGTAGTTTTTTTTGCTTTAAACAAGAAAAAAATTACGTGATATTTGCCTTGACCCTCCTCCCTCCAACGTGAGATTAGATGAGATTTGACTCGACCTCCTCCCCCCCTTAAATACATACCTCACGTAATTTATGGACGCCTAACGGAAAATCGAACGCAGTCAATCCATACAAAATCTATGGACCGCCACATACAGGCCGGCCACATACATACATAGAATACATGCGGAATTCCGTTTCGGAATCTGGATTCGGAATGCCGAATCGGTCTGTCCGAACGCACTAAATCCATACGACATCTATGAACCAGCCACACACATTCGGAAAAATTCCGTTCGGGATTCCGAACGGAAAGCTTCCGTCTGTAGGTATGTGGCTGATCCATAGTTTGTTTGGATTGACTGCGTTCGATTTTCCGATTCGAGATTCCGAAACGGAATTTTTCCGAATGTATGTGGCTGGCCACAGTCGGAAGCTTTCCGTTCGGAATTCCGAACGGAATTTTTCCGAATGTGTGTGGCGGTCCATTGATTTTGTATGGATTGACTGCGTTCGGACAGTCCGATTCAAGATTCCGAACGGAAGAATTCCGAATGTATGTGGCCGGCCTAAGGCGGCCGATTCAGGACCATTTAATGACATTTAATAACAGCGCCCCCTGACGGCACATTCCCGAACTACATGGCCTTCCCCTTAAGTGCCATTATTTTTTTCTGGAGAATTTTTCTCAAGACGTAATGATTAATAGTGTTTGTCGCTCCGTAGACCTTGGGGCGAAAGATTTCTATAAAAAAACTGCGACCTATATCAGATACAAGGTTACGTGGCATAGTGGTTCCGTCAGAAGTAAGATTGCTAGGAATTCGTTAGAGACTTCTCGCTAATCGAATGAATGTTAGTTTGTAAACAACAGAGAACGTGTAAGTTGGTATAAAAATACCTACATACCTACATTATGATCACGCCTGTATTTCCAAAAGAGGTAGATAGAGTACGAAATGCGACACACACAAAACTATGACTATTTCACGTTTTGTAGAGACTTCTAGCATAATATTAAGTTTAAAATACAGATGGTGGAGGTAAAATAGTAACAGGTGCTAGCCCGTCGCCCAAAATATACCTAAACCCATTTTCTTAGTCGATTTTCTAACCCTACATAAAACTTTAAAAATATGAGAGAATAATGAGACTTAAAATTAATAAAAAACTAGATAAAAAATCAGTGTGCGAGTTATTTTTTGCTTAGGTAGGTACAATTGAATGGAGGAGGCTGTATGTTTATGAAATTTAGAGCACATAAGTAATGTATCTTATCTAACAAGTCTCAATAAGTACCTACTTATAAGTACAACGTGTTAGAAAAATACGACTAAAGCAAAAAGGGGGTTAATTGGCCCACGATAAGGAGTCAATTTAAAATGTTTGAGCAAAAAGGAAAAAAGGCATTAATTAATTCCTCTTATTGAGTTTGCAAACCTTTTTGAATGAAAAATTGTAAATCCATCAAAGAATACGCTCTGTTAAATATATTAATTGGTTAAATAATGTATATTATATGATAACTTCAATTCTGTTAAGTGACAGCTTGCTAGGGTTTACAATATTATTTGCTTTAATAATTTACATTTTATCAGGTTTTTTGTAATACGATGTATTTATAAGCCAAAATAGTCTAGAATTCTAGATCGTAAACCGTAAACAGTAATCATTACAGGTCAGAAAAACGATTTCAAATAGGTACTTTCTTGATAGAAAAATCACAATTTCACTTCTGATTTTTACTTAGAGCCGGCCGTGTGTGTCGGGTATAGAATATGACCTCCCCATGTACTGCGGAAGTCGTAAAAGAAGACTAATGAAATAAGTTAAGGTACGCTTTAGGCGACTAGCTAGCAACCTGTCACTATCATACCGCCAAAAAAATGCTAATATAATAAATGATGAAATAGTCATGGTTTTTTTTGTTACTTTTTGTGTAGGTACAGTCGAGTTCATTAATATGTGAGCGAAACTGAGGGTTCAAAAATATCTGTACACCTTTATGACATTGACAATAAGGTGCAAAAGTTTAACATATTTGGCATTAGTCTGCTCATATACTTATGAACTCGACTGTACTCTTCCTAAATTGACGCAAGCAAAAGTGACTTATTTCTTTATTTAACTCTTGTTCAGTTGAATACATTCAGACATATAACTTAACGTAGCAAAACTTGTATGGAAAAGGATACAGAATTTCGCTGGCTTTGTAGTTATAATCACAAGGGGCTAGCATCTCTGAGCATTGTTGTCAGACGAGTGTAATGGATAACGCGTAACTGACACCGTCTTTTGTTCCCCTGTAGTGTACCATGTCACGTCAAAGCACTACTTAGAAACAGGATAGGAGCTAGATTAGGTACCATCGCGAACAGGGATTCTTGAGCCACTTACCTATGTTTGTAACTTGGTCGTGTAATACTAATCCAATAGCTGACATCTAGTCGGTCACATCGGTCATTGATTATACGTCTAAATTGCGAACACTGGCAAGTGGCTCAACAATCCCGGTTCGTGACTGTACAGTCATGAGTTTGAATGCCTAAGAAAGAAGGATAATATATCAAAATATATCAAAATAAACTAAGTGATTTAGGGGTCGTGGAGCAACAAAAAGAGCATTTAAGTTAACTTCTAAGGATCACGATTGGTTAGGATTGACGGTAGCTATACCTACGACTTATTATAGTCTGCACAACAAAAAAGGGGTAATTTGAAATTATGGTCACCCTGCTGTTATTTTAAATCCTTGACACGCTACTTACATTTGCTTACTAATCAGCCAGTTAGTTTTCCAAACGGTTTTGATTGGGAAGGTCGGGTGACCACGCATTTTAAATAAAGTGTGATTTAATTTTGGCCGAACTCGGAATGTAGTTTTTTGGAAATTTGTAACATTTAAAACTAAAATACTACCTAAAAAAGCCGCCATGCACAGTTATAAAGGTTAGTTTGACTTTATGGAAAATTCGCAGGCGCTAAAGACTTGTGGCCATGATTGTACAGTTAAGGATTTTACTTCATGAGCCACCATGGAACCAATTCGCAGTAAACGTCATAGTGACATCCCACTAATTATCAAGGGAAATCGTAATGATTTTTTCTTTGAAAAGGTTCTATGGTGGCTCATGAATTAAAGTCCCTCACCGTACATAGTCAGAATTTGCAGAATGACAAGGGTTTTAACGACAGGTTTCTACCGTGTGTCACAGGAACGTGTCAACGTAAAGTAGAAAAATGCGTAATCTCTTCATGTATCGGATTATTAAAAACTAGCTTTTGCCCGCGGCTCCGCTCGCGTTATATTCGAGATGATTTTTTTTACACCCTTGGTTACATTATTGACGATTACCAAGGATATCTATTTTTTTTTCAAAATGAAACGAAGCCTAGGTCAATTATTAAAGCATACGAATGTAGCATTCTAATAGTGTTTTTTTTTAATCGGCCCAGTACTTTTGAGCCCATTCACTACATGGGTACATTACATACAAAAATACAAACAAACAAACAAATCTTTCCTCTTTATAATATTAGTGTAGATTTGGCTGTGCCTCTAGCGGCGCGTATTGGCAACAACAACGATCAATTCCGTAATACGGAGTGAGTAGGGCCAAAACTGACATTTATTATATTGATAGCATTTTTTATAGGTAGTATGTACATCTTATATCAGCTTATTTTTAAGGTTTTTAACAAAATGTTTTGGCACTTTTAGGGTTCCGTACCCAAAGGGTAAAAACGGAACCCTATTACTGAGACTTCGTTATCTGTCTGTCTCACAATCAACCGTGACAGCTAGAGAGTTGAAATTTTCACAGATGATGTATTGTTTTTCTGTTGCCGCTATAACAGTAAATACTTAAATCAAAATAACAAATAATAATTAAGGGGGCTCCCATGAAAAAAAACTGTTTTTTTTTTGCTGTTTTTGGTACGGAACCCTTCGTGCGGGAGTCCGACTCGCACTTGGCCGGTTTTTTAAGATAAATACAGAATAGAAAATCACAAATCACCCCATGCTAAGGTGAATTGGGTAGACAAACTATTCGACCGACACTTGGATTACGAAAATTACTATCATGTACAAATTTAACTTAATAAGATGTTAGGTATTTAGTTAGCAGTAGCCAATAAAAAGAACCTCACCGGAAAGCCCATCACAGACTACGCATATCCGATGATGTTTTATCTGCGTATAAATGCCATCTTTCCATTATGTCGGCGCCAACAGATGCTTGACGGTTCTGCGCTGTGTGTGTTAGCTCATTGAATTGTATAGGGAGCGATATTGACAGATATCTGTTCGGTAACAGATATCTTACCGTATCTGCTTAGTGTGTACACGCTTTATGTCATGCCTACTCACCCCATTTTGTGGTTCTCATTGTATTCGTACTATTCGTAGTCGCCGGCAAGACAGACGGTATTTTTTGTAGTGATTGTAAATTCGCACATCTACTAGAAAAAATCTTACCGAGTCGAGGACTATACTTTACACATAATTTGTTTTCAATCTATAGTGCTCTAGCTAGTTGGGTATTGAAATGTTGCATAATTAATATTTACACATCGTTTGAAACATACTATAACTACGCAATTTTTCTTAGTGCATTCAACCGAAGAAGAATAAAATCTAGTGTTGGAATAAGTCAGTCTTTAGTCGCGAGTGAATTTGTTAAAAAACAGGCCAAGTGCGAGTCGGACTCGTGCTCGCAGGGTTCCGTACCAAAATTGCAAAAAATCACGTTCTTTGTAAGGGTGACCCCTTTAAATACTTATTTTATTTTAATTTATTTCATAAATATATGAGCAAACAAATGCCAAATATGTGAACTTGTGCACCTTATTGTCAATGTCATACATAAAGGTGTGCAGATATTTTTGAACCCTCAGTTTTGCTCATAATATATTAATGAACTCGACTGTACAACTGAATATTGTATGAATATTTCGACTGTCTACCTGATACCGATATTTTACCTATATGGACTCAAAAATAGTATTTCTTGTTATAGCGGCAATAGATATTTATCATCTATGAAAATTTCAGCAGTCTAGCTAGCACGGTTCGTAAGATACAGCCTGGCGACAGACAGACAGCGAAGTCTCAGTAATAGGGTCCCGTTTCGTTTTTAGCTTTGGGTACGGAACCCTTACAAGTAAGACTGACTTATTTCAATACTAAATGTGACTTCCGATTGGTTAAACCGACCTTTACTGTCATACACATACATTCTATGTTAGATTACATTGAGGGTTATAGTCTGTGGCAGGAAGATTCAGCGGCATTTTTCTTATTTTTTTTTCAGAAGTGTTCTGGCCTGGCTTTTATTTACGTAAACAAAAATTGTACTTTCTCGCACAGAAATGTCCGGTTGTAAATTATTTATTGAGTCTAGTACGGATTTCACCACTATGAATAAAAACAAGCAAAAAAAGATAGTAAAATGATTAAGAAATTTAATAATTTAGGGCGCAACTTCGGCGGTCGTCGACAAAAATATAAAGTAAATACTTTAATTAACTTGCATTAACATTTGAAATAGGTACTTCACAATAACCAGATTACAGATAAACAACAACTTATTTAGAGCATCGAAAGTTTTGGCAAATGTAAATCCGGATAAAAGTCAAAGTTTTACTTATATTCACCTATCTTGCCCAGCACTTTTTAAATTTAAATATTCACATTTTGCGCTGTGGCATATTTTGTCTCAATCATATTTTATTCGTATAAAAAAAAAGTTAGCGACTGAGTAATTTATGGGTTATGGGTAATAAACAAGTTAATATATCAAGCCTTTTTTACACCACAGTTAAGTATATCATAATTCACCTGCCACAGACTTTCCACTCAGTCATCCAACGGTCAACGAATAAAATCACGGGCGTATCAACAACACAATCCCATTAAACATCCACTAAACTAAACCTAACATTCTAAACTATTGACACTTAAAAAGACCTTTCACACACATCTAAAACTATTTCAACTAAACACATTACAACTTTTACACAACACCGCTTCCAACGTACAGTCTGAGGACCCAAATAACGCCATATATTTCCTGCAGTACGGCCAGGAGATACACTAGGTACCTGGTGTAAATGGACGAGCCCTTAACCGCCCTCCCAGTGTCACCCTTACAGCAATTGCTGCCCATGGCGCGGGCGCATCGTACCGCGGCGTCGGTCGGCTTTAGACTGAGTTTATTTTTAAAAGCGCTGCTCAATCGAAAGCCAACACAAATATAAATATGCTGAATATGATGGGATTCGGGCGGCACGGGATTTTGTGGGATCCTCATTGTCAATTTATGGAAATCACACTACGATTTGAAAATCACACTATTATAGGCGAAAGTTTGTGTGTGTTTCATCGCGGATTAACAGCTCGATTAATATTGATAAAATCTTGTATGCAAAGCTGACACCATGGATTAACATTAACACACAGGCAACTTTTTATCCTGGAAAATTCATAGATCTAGTTGAATATACGTACCTACAAGCGATACTTTCCTGAAGTCCGAAGCAAAATTATACGAAAACGTTCCTTTGCTAAACCGCGAAATAGTGAAGTCAGCTGATGAGTCACAATGTTAGTTGCTCCTACGCTTATTTATTAGAATGTTTCCCACAAAATCAAAATAATTAATGCAAATGCTACCAAAGCCATAACAAATACTACGTGAAAGAGACAAGAAATGTTATCCTTATCATTTCCTCAACTTGCTCTGGTGCGCGGGAAATTCTTTGAATGTGGCTTCACTCAATTGTTTATAGTAAAATAAACAAAAGAATTGCTCTCGTGGGCATCCATTGATTCGTAATAATCGTAATAAACTTGTCCTGATGGTATCAAAAATAAGCGTTTAGCAAATTGCTATCGCCAAAAATATTCTTAATTATATTATTGAATAATTCTGAGCTGAGAAACTTCGACGACGCCTTAATTTTTGTCACACATTCTTTGCTACTGATATAGTTCTGTAACACAACTGGAATCGAACACTAACAATTGTTGTTCGCTTTGAAGCCTCGAAGAAATTCGCTTTCACGTAAAGTAATGTGCTTAAAATTAGAACTTTGTTTTGAAAGCGGCGCAGACACAATGCTGTCATCTCATCAATTAACGGAACTGACGCCCTAACACGCTAAATAACAAGGTCTCCAGTGAGAAACGGCAAAAAAACATACTTAAAAACGTAGGAGGTAGGAGGACAATATATCGACAGGTCTGGGCAATAATTGCGAATACCCCACTTTCATGATAAAGGCATTCATCGATTCGTGTCGCGATTGAACGAAATAATGTTCAAAGAAATCACCTCAATTTGACTTACAATGTTTGCTGCCATTATTAACGATTTCAAAGACTTATTAAACAAAACAAATACTATAAAAGTTACAATCGAAAATCTGTCGTAATTTGTTAACGCGTGCCGCTTAAGCTGGTCAGTTAGTTCGCCCGTTTGCTACTAGATGGCAGTGATATGGATCACGGTAGATGGCGCTCGCATTTCGCGCGGCTGTCGCTAGATGTCGCTGGGTGTACGCGATCGCGTATTTATTTTTGGTCAAAGGTAACCCTTGGATGATGTCATACAGAATTAGTTTCAGCTCGGGAGCAATTAGAAATTATTTCAGAATGTATAAACGGTTTCTGCGAAACACGCTTTTACGAGTCGCGTCTCATAGATGCCGAGTTTTACATTTATTAGTTGATGTTGTGATGTGTTTTATGGCTGCTTGATAGCTATCGATTTGAAACGAAATTGAATGTAGCAAATCTTTTGTAATAAAAAATATATTAATCGTTTATGATCTTGCTAATTCTCAAAAATCATATTACATTTGCCTTAATAAGTGTAAAATCTACCAGGTCTTTTAATTTTTGAAGTTTTATTGTTTTTTTTTCTGATAGCGTAAGATTCTAAGCAAGGGAGTTGTTCTGTAAGATTAAACTTCTAACACCTATGTACTCCTGGTAGTCTACATCGAATCAAATGACGGTTTGCACTAAACACGGCACAGCCGATCCGCCCGAGGTCGCTCCATTTAACAGATGACTATTTTATGTCTTTTCGTCACTGTCAGTCTAATGTAAACGGTTTTTATTTATTTTCTCAAACACGCCATTTCACGCGACCCTGGCTGAATAGCAGCTGATGTTTGCCGCTAAAAAAAGTTGATACGTTTTGAAAGGTTTGTGTTAAATGGTGCTTCTCTGTGGTTTCATGTAAATCAAAACTGTTTTAAAAGTAAATATACATACATACAATCACGCCTGTATTCCTAAATGGGGTAGGCAGAGTACGCAAAACGTGACAGACGAAACTTATGACTGTTCCACGCTTCACAGTCACTTAGCATAAATTTAGATTTGAAAATAGATGGAAGTGGTTGTATAAGGGGCAGCGCAGACGACAGACTTTTGTGCGATCGAGTCTGCGGAGCAATAAAAACTCTGAATGGAAATTTAACTGTCTGCGCGCCATTTAGAAACTTTATTGCTCCGCTGACTCGATCGCACAAAAGTGCGCTGCGCTGCGCCTAACAGTCACAGGTTGCTAGTCTGTCGCCTAAAGCATACCTAAACCTATTTTTTAGTCGCCTCTTACGACATGCACGGAAGAAATGGAGAGGTCGTTTTTCTACCCCGCACCACGCAGGGCCTTTTGGTTTAAAATATGTAGATCAAAATGATTTATACCTAATAAAAATAAACATAACGTTGTTAAGGCCCATTTAGTAGTAAATGTGGGTGAAAATCGAAATCTCTTTCAATGTTTACTTAAGAGGGCGCACACATTTTTTACGAACGTAATATAAGATCAGGTGGGGGAATAGAAATTCAGGGGCAGGGCAGGGGTAAGAGGCACCACAGACCACAGACCATAACTCGTCGAGTTATGAGTGATTATGGTCTGTAGAGCCCTCTTATCCCTGCGTTTCTCTTCCCCCACATGACCTTAGTGATTTTGGACCAATGTTAAAAAAATCGTGAAATGTAAATTAACTCATATTTAGCCATGAAAAAAATATGGTTAGACTAAACATATTCTGTAAATTTACAATAAAATTGTTTCATTTGTAATTACATTAAAATCAATGAGAAAAAAAATAAAGTAATGGTTCAACTTTCTAATTATGTAAAATGATATTTGAATAATAAAAACCAATAATTTGATTCATGTTAATCCGTTAATCCCCAGTAGACTATATTGTCTATCAGATAATAACAAGTTTATATCGTTTATGGTAAATTTTAATGGCAAATTTTCAAGTGAAAGACAGCTCTGACGCGTATTTTTGTGAAAACCCTTCAACAAATTGGCTAAGTAAAAGAAATCTGTGTTGCTAATAAAATATTTTTTTCCGTTAATCCCTAGAAAAAGAGTTTATTTATATGTTACAGTATTTTTTCTTTAAAAACTTAAGGATTTATAGCTTTCTAAAGCATTGGAAAAACATCAAAATCACCGAATTTTGTGTGCACGCTCTTAAGTCCGGTTTAGTCTAAGGCCGGCCACATACATTCGGAATTTTTCCGTTCGGAATCCCGAATCAGACTTTCCGAACGCAGTCAATCCATACAAAATCAATGGACCGCCACACACATTCGGAAAAATTCCGTGCGGAATTCCGAACGGAAAGCTTACGAATGTGTGTGGCGGTCCATAGATTTTGTATGGATTGACTGCGTTCGATTTTCCGATTCGGAATTCCGAATCAGAAAAATTCCGTATGTATGTGGCCGGTCTAACATCGGGTTGTCCCAAAAATGAAACTGTCAATAACATCGCGCTGCTATAACTTGGCAAAAGTCTTCTATTTTGTCGTCATTAAATTTGGGTACTGAATATTTTAAAGTATATTTTACGCGACGGCCTGGTTTGGCTTTGCTTGAATCAATTACAATCTCGTACTAGGTACTTCTAATGTATAACTACACATTTTATTAAATTGTCCGTGTGGTTTCGCTCTAAGAATGACACCTAGATATCCATTTTTTCGTGGATGTCGCAAGAAAAGGCTAGAGAAATATGTTTGAGTATATTTTAGATGACAGGCTAGCAACCTGTCACTATTAAACTTCTTTTATCTAACGTAACATGCAAAATGTAGCTACGAAATGTGAAATAATGGTTTTGACTATGTATCGTTTTGTGTGCTCTGCCTACTCTAGGGAATACAGGCGTGATGTATGTGTATTGCTACCTGATAGCATCATCCTAAACTCATGCCGAATTCTCTTTAAAAATGGTCCGTAGCCTTATGGCCACGGCATCTAACTAGTTTCCCAAATCTCCCACTAGATGTCGTTGTACACTCGGGCAACTTGCAAACGTTGTGTTACTGGCATCTAAACTTATGCCTCGAGTTGATCTTCGTTTGTTGAAATACTTACTGAAAAAAAAAAACAACATTATCTTATTTTTTTGGAATCGTGCCTTGCATGCTGGCACAGTTCAAAATTCCGAGTGAAAGGGGTTTATACCCATATACCCAAAGGGTGAAAACGGGACCCTATTACTGAGACTTCGCAGTCTGTCGTCAGGCTTTATCTCAAGAACGATGATAGCAACTATACTCAAGATAGTGGAAATTTTCACAGATGATGTATTTGTATTGCGACTATGACAACAAATATTAAAAATCCCAAGAACTAAATAAAAAAAGCTTAAGCTTTTAGCAGTTACCTACCTATTTGTTATTGTTATTTAGTAGTTTGTGGTGCCGGGTTAGAATAGCAACTCCCCCTTTCTTCCCGTGGGTGTCGTAAGAGTCGACTCTGGGAAAGGGTTAGTGTATAGTGGGCGATGGGCTAGCAACCAGTCACTGCAATATCACGTTTAACCTTCTGGTTACCCTGAAATTATTAATAATTTAAACGTGGCACTGGATTTTTTTAATTCATGTGCTCTGCCTACCCCTCTTGGGAATACAGGCGTGAGTATATGTATGTACGTATATATATTATGTAGTACTAATTTTAGAATATTCACGTTTATAATGGTCGGCAATAAACTTAACTTACTTTAAGTACAGTCGAGAACCGGGATCGTTGTGCCACTTGCCACTGTTCGCAATTTAGACGTGTAATCAATGACCGATGTGACCGACTAGATGTCAGCTATTGGATTAGTATTACACGACCAAGTTACAAACATAGGTAAGTGGCTCAACAATCCCAGGTCGCGATGGTACCTACAGAGGGTACGCGGGAACGCGGATAAGTTCGCGCATCGCTTTTAGATGCAGCCCAGACGACAGACTTTTTGTGCGATCAAGTCTGCAACGCACGAAAAGTCTGCGTGGATTGTATGCATTGCGCGCCGGACTTTTTGCGCGTCGTGTGCGTTACTGCCTATAATTCCGTAGGTTCTATTCTCACAGACTAAAAAGTCCGTCGCGTATAGTCTGTCGTCTGCGCAGGGCCTGCCTCGAGAAAACAATGCGCTAATCCCCACCACTGCAAAAATGGCCATGTTTATTCCCGACCACTTTCGTCGCTATTGAATTTTTTCTATTCTCATTTAATTTATTAATTTTACTTGTACGCATTTTGAATAATCTACATTTCTTCCGTAAATGTTGTAAAAGGAGATGGTGTGCTAGCATAGCATCCAGTCATTTTTGAGTTGTTTTCAAATTGTACAAAGTTAATGGCCTTAATAAAATCAAAAGTTAATTGATTCATTTGTGTAACGACAATTACCCATACATTTTGTATAGGTAATTTTCGTTACACAAATGAAGCGATCGTGATTTTGTTTTTATTAACCCTTAATTTATGTACAATTTTTTTTTAAATTTTCTCTTTTATCTCTCTACTCAACCTAAAACTTATGGTACAGTGAGTGCCCTTTCTTACCTGTCCAGGCAGTACGTCTAGTGCGTTCAAATCGATCATGCAGTCGTTAACGAATTCGTTTGCGAGTTATCGCAAAATCGTATGGAAACTGAGACAGCGCCGCCAGCGGAACGTTTGCACATCTGCCAAGGTTGACACGTCTCCATACAATTCCGTGATAGCTCGCAAACGAATTCGTTAACGACTGCATGAACGATTTGAACACACTAGACACTCAGATTCGGGGTGTTGAATGAGAATCGCACTGCTAGATCAAAACTCACCTAACTCGGAATGTACTTATCTTAATTCTAATTTAAACCGTAGATTAAACAGTTAGGTCTGTTTTGATCTAGCTGTGCTACTGCATGGTCGTTTTGAACACACTAGACGCTCTGTATGGATGGATAGATAACGATTTCGTTTGCGAGTTATCGCAAAATCGTACGGAAACTGAGACAGCGCCGCCAGCGGAACGTTTGCACAACTGCCGCGGTCGACATGCTTCCATACAATTTTGCGATAACTTGCAAACGAAATCGTTATCGACTGCATGGTCGTTTTGAACACACTAGACGATCTGTATGGATGGATAGATAACGATTTCGTTTGCGGATTAACGAGAAATTATATGGAAACTGAGACAGCGCCTCCAAGCGGCACGTTTGCACAACTGCCGCGATCGACACGTCTCCATACAATTCGCAAACGAAATCGTTATCGTTTCATGACTGTTTTGATTACACTAAGCACTCAGTTGGTACTTCGTACATAAACAATACGCAATTATTCCCCGCGGGGTAGGCAGACACAAATTCATACTTCTCTCGCTTCATTATTTTATTTTTGCTTCTACATGATGCTCGTGAGCATTGCCAGAGATTTCAACCACGAATTCCAGAGGCTATAAGAAGTAATAAATGTTATATGAACTTAGGTCGAAACACGATTTTTTTTTTTTAATTTTCATACATAATAATTGCTAATGTCGTATAAACGTGCCTTAATAATAGTAAAAAAAATCGTGTTTCGACCTAAGTTCATATAACATTTATTACTTCTTATAGCCTCTGGAATTCGTGGTTGAAATCTCTCGCAATGCTCACGAGCACCATGTATAGCTACCATAATCAAAGAAATTATTTCCTGTCCCATCCTTAATCCTATTATGGAACGTTGAAGGGTTCCGTACCCAAAGGGTAGAAACGGTACGGCCCTGCGGAGACGACAGACTATCCGCGACGGACTTTTTAGTCTGAGAAAATAGAACCTATGGAATTATATGCAGTAACGCAAATCACGCGCAAAAAGTCCGGCGCATAATGCATCCACGCAGACTTTTTGAGCGCCGCAGACTCGATCGCACAAAAAGTCTGTCGTCTGCGCTGCGCCTTATAAGGTAAAAGTACCAATGCTCGACGCCTCAACGACCTGTAGACGACACCCATCTGTCACCTGTCTTACTATGGCATAAGGTTGCAACTGCCAAGTATTGGGTCGGTGTCGAGCACAGGGACGTTTAAATTAAGCACTAAAACTTCGCTGTCTGTCCGTCCCACTTTCTGTAACCAGGCTGCATCTGAAGAACCTCGATAGCTAGGCAGTTGAAATGTTCAGAAGTTATGTTATGTAGATATTTTTGTTGTCGCTATAAGTAACACATACGCCAATGTTCCCAGATGGGATAGGCAGAGCACACGAAACATGACATGGACAAAACCATCGCATAGGGAAATAACGGATCTACTCACGTTTCGCGCCGTGGCGCGTAGCTCCAGATGATGGGTCACGGATTGACCCGAAACATGTCGAGCTAATCTCTGTATAAAACGTGAGTAGATCCGTTATTCTACTAAGAGTGAGTCTCATGGTAGTTTTATGTTTAAAACTTTAATTTCAGGTTTGAAAAGAGATGAAAGTAGTTGCAGTGACAAGTTGCTAGCCTGTCGCCTAAAACCTATTCCCTTAGTCGCCTTACGATATCCACGGAAGAAACGGAGTTTAGTGTTATTCTATACACACACCACACAGGACAGATATAAGTACTAGGCCCATGTTGAAAAAAATATGGGTAATCTGAACGACCAGGTGACCTATGTAGAACGATATAAGAGCATAAAATAATAAGATTCAGCACTATGCCGTCACTTGTAAGCTGTCCAACTGAGTGCAGGTGAGAATTCAAAAGTACAACCCTCGATTATTTCCCCTTGTCGCATGATTTTTGTACGGCGTTGCGGAATAATGGATTAGAAGCAGTATTGAAATAGTATGAAACTGATGTGGTATAGTCAGTGGCGTAGCTAGCATGGGTGACACCCGGGGCAGATATTGTAGGTGTCAGCCCCCTCCCCCTAGAATTCGATAGAAACGGTTAAAATGAAAAATAATTATGATTCATGTTTATTTACCGACAGTGTGACCACATGTTTTTTTACATACATACATATCCTCACGCCTGTATTCCCAAGAGGGGTAGACACAGCACATGAATTCAAAAATCCAGTGCCACGTTTAGCAATTTCAGGGTAATCAGATGGTTAAACGTGATATTGCTATGACAGGTTGCTAGCCCATCGCCCACAATACACTTACCCTTTCCCAGAGTCGACTCTTACGACACCCACGGGAAGAAAGAGGGAGGTGCTATTCTAATCCGGCACCACACATGTTTTTTTTTACCTTTTATAATTTTTCATTGACTACTAAAGTTCACAGCCGGGTGTCACCCCTAAGAGGGTAACACCCGGGGCGGGCCGCCCCCGCCGCCCCCCCTAGCTACGCCACTGCGTATAGTAGTAGTACTGGTGCCGTATAGTGCCGTATAGTATTTGTAGGTATTTCTTTCTTTATGTAGCAGTTGCATAAAATACTACAGGCTACATACATACAATCACGCCTTTGTTCCCAAATGGCGTAGGCAGAGCACACGAAACGTGACGTAGACAAAACCATGATTAGGTATGACTATTTTCATGCTTCGCAGCCACTTCTAACACAGTTTTAGTTTTGGAAACAGATGGAAGAGGTACGATCAGGGACTTTAATTCATGAGCCACCATAGAACCTTCTCTAAGAAAAAAATCATACTTACTTAACGATTTCCCTTGATAATTAATGGGATGTCACTATGACGTTTACTGTGAATTGGTTCCATGGTGGCTCATGGATTAAAGTCCTTGACTGTACTATAACAATGACAGTTCGCTATCCTGTCGCCTAAAACATGCCTAAGCCCTTAATAGTTACCTACCTCAATAATGTAGTAAGCACGGAAGAAACGGAGAGGAAAACATGCCTTTCCTTAGTCACGTCTTACGACATCCACGGGAAAAATGTTAATAAAGTGTTATTCTATCCAGGCACCACATAGGACACTACAGGCTATCGTCAGATATAGGTAACTCTAGAATACTCTAGACAGGTACAGTCGACCAAGAAATTGGTCTACCCCCTCAAGATCGATATTCATTTGAACCTCATGAAACAACAAGGTCGATTTCCCCTCGCCATAATATTATGACAGTGACAATGTCAACCTTGTGACAATTTTGATCTCACAGAAACTTTTGTCAAAAGTGGTAGACCACTTCCTTGGCCCACCGTACTTACGACGGCACGGAAAGTGCCCATGGAGACCGTTCAGGATAACATTACACTTTTAACGGTTAGATCCTCACACATTTTTAAGTACCTATACCTACCCAAGGTGTCACCGCAAATGATGAAACCGTTTGTGTTGAGAACATTATAACAATCAGTATTACCTACCTACCTACATAGGTAAGTGTTATTGGAATAGTGATTTCCAGTTTTACCTTTAGATTTCTGAGCATACCTAATTCAAATATTGCTTAATCTTAAACGGAATGGAGTGTAGGTAAGTATTATTATCCTTACTAATAAATAAGTATTATAAATCGGAAAGTGAGTTTGTTTGTTTGTTCCGCTTTCACGCCGTAACTACTGAACCGATTGCTTTGAAATTTTACAGACGTAAAGATGGAAGTCCGGATTAAATAATAGGGTACTTTTTATACCCGTGTGGTGCCGGGTTAGAATAGCACCTCCCCCTTTCTTCCCGTGGGTGTCGTAAGAGTCGACTCTGGGAAAGGGTTAGTGTATTGTGGGCGATGGGCTAGCAACCTGTCACTGCAATATCACGTTTAACCATCTGCATACCCTGAAATTGCTAGACGTGGCACTGAATTTTTGAATTCATGTGCTCTGCCTACCCCTGTTGGGAATACAGGCGTGAGAATATGTATGTATGTATGTATGTACTTTTTATCCCGGAAAAAATGACGTTCCCGAGGGAATGTTCGCTTTGTACCGCAATATAACCGAATTCTAAGCGGGAGAAGCCGCGGGCGGAAAGCTAGTTAAAAATAAGTTACATTTTCAAATCGATTAACTTTAATAATGTCAAATGTCAAAATTCCCAATAAATACAAAGTTTTCCGTTATACTTAATTACGTACGAAAGAAAAAGTTGCATCACATGATCTCATAAATTCCTATTTTGATTTGAATACTCGCTTTTTTTTTCTATCCAGAGTTTAGGCAAAAGATTTGGCTCTGTTCAGCCCCTTAAACATGTCGCTATCGCAAAGCGACATGCTCCAAATGTCGCAGTCGGGCGTCCAGTATCATGCTTCCTGGCTTATTTATATCAGAGTTGCACGACAAAAACAAATGCTACACTACGCTACACCCAGCCACAATACACCTTATCAAGTTCAGATAAGGTTCAAATGGTTTCAGCGCCAAACACGCTAATAGTCGCAAATATGAGCGAAAAGCAACAGTGCATGGCGAATACGTTCCACAATTAAATGACTTTTTCTTTTTTTAACACAGGCAAAGAAACGATGCCTTCCAGCATTTAAAAATCGAACCAGTTAACTTATTTTGTTCTTGGGTGACGAAATAGCGAATTACTTTTGCACACTCGCGTAAAATACACCCAAACTTAGGTTAGGTCCGGTCGTTTGAGCTTTACCGTAAGACAAGAGCATCTATCTCCGTCTAAACAGTGAAGTATGAGCGACCCGGCGCTCGCGTTCGGAAGAATGCCGTGTTTTGTTTATGAAGCAATAGTTATATTTACCACTGGTATTGGAAGGGCGGAGTCCCCGTGGGCGCTGGGAGCTGGAGGACCGCAGCGGCACCCGGGGCCGCTCTCACGGACTCGGGCGCTCCGCGGAACGCTGGGGGCTCCATAGGACTCCGGTAAACCGCTCGGGCCGCGCGCGACCGCCCGTATGTGCGCGCCACGTCCCGTTCGACGTTTTTCTATAAATATACGAGAAAAAATTCTTCTCTCGCGGCATACGGGATGGTTATTCCGCCAATTTATTGTATCTGTATCGCATCGAGCAGGCGGTCTGTTGAAGCGTGGTGCATGTGACGTCAACGATGCAATATACCTACGCTATGCCGAATAAAAAGCGCCTGGAATTTCAGTCGCCGTCGATTATCGAAGACGTCACCGCTTTCACGTTTTACACTGGACTTCGAGAGCTGATTTTGTGTGTAGAACAAAAATGATGCTAGAAGTGGCTATGGATCGTGAAATGGTTTTCTGTTTCGTGTGCTCTGCCTACCCCATTTGGGAATACAGGCGTGATATATCTATATATGAATGTTCTTTGGATAAGCCAAAATTTACTTCTTAATAGCTATGTCCACACCAGTGCGCTTTCGCGTTCACCTTCCGTCTTCCTCTGACACATGCCCGTGCAACCACCAACAACAGCGCATGCCGCCAGCGCGTCTTCATTGTGGACGAATCTAGTTTCAGCGCATGCGCTGTGGTTGCACGGGCATGCGTCAGAGGAAGACGCAATGTGAAGGTGAAAGCGCACTGGTGTGGACTTAGCTATAAGCATACTTATTCATTTTAATAATCGTTAGATATGTATAACTGCCCGTGTATCGGGTTTAGAACGATACCTCTCCATTACTCCCGTGAATGTCGCAAGAGGCGACTCAGGAACATGAATTAAAGTATATTTTGGGTCATCAAAAGTTGGTAGGTACCTTGTAGGTTTTGGATCCCAATGCAAATGTATGGGAAATGCAATTAAAGCGGTTAACTTTTGGTCACGTAGTTTTCATTTTTTCACAGGCCAAAAGAGCCGAAGACTATTTGGTACCTATTTTAATATTCACGCTTTCCTGAGAAAAAGAGTCTCAACAGACAGACAGACAAACATTCAGACCACGCAGTAGCTGGTCCCGTCTTCCTTCACCTATTTTTTTAGTTAGAAAGTCCGGTTCCTTGTAATAAATGTTAGCAAGGTTTGAACGAAATCTAAAACGCACATAAGGTAAATTCACGCGTAATGGACAAAGAACCAGTAATGGACAATGACTCTTATTTACTACCCACTAAGGAATAGTAATTTGTTTTACAACAATCAATTCACAACTCTATGGTGAATGAAGTGTCCATCACTGGTGCTTGTCAACTTAAACCGTCCATAACTGGTGCCGTTACCTTACATACATACAACCCGTATTCCTAAATGGGGTAGGCAGAGCATACGAAACGTTCCATAGTCAAAACCATGACCAATCCACGCTTCGCAGCTACTTGTAGCATATTTAGTTTAAATTAACACCTCCATTTCTTCCGTGCATGTCGTAAGAGGCGACTAAAGAAACTTTAGGTTATCTTTAGGCGACAGGCTACCAACCTGTCACTATTATACCTGTCAACTCAAACTCTCACTTATATTTACACTCCTCAAATAAAACAGATAAAATAGTGATCACTTATTTATTTTGTTAATCAGAATTGCCGTCAAATACATTTCAAATGAGACTAGAACGCTCTTATATTCTATACACCAAGACCGGGACCGAAACCAAAGTAATATAATAATCTCAGAAGTCCCTGCGGTACAACCATGTCACAATCAGTGTTCGCCGCACTCGTCAAAAAATCTTGTTATTACAAACCAAAGCTTCCTACGACATGGTACTAAGCCAAAACAATTTGCAAAGAAAAGGTGAATTCGGTTTCACTTTATACATTAATAACTATTGTACATAACACTGAAGTCTTTTATAGTCGGTCCCGGTGTGAATATCAAAATATCTCCAATTTTCTACTGTGTGTATCTCATTGGGTATTAATAAAGTGTAACAAAGTGGTATAGATAGTTTGACTGCGCCAGGTGCTCGACAAACGACACGGCCCTGCGCAGACGACAGACTATCCGCGACGGACTTTTTAGTCTGTGAAAATATATCCTATGGAATTATATGCAGTAACGCACACGACGTGCAAAAATTCCGGCATACTGCATACAATCCACGCACTTATTGTGCGCCGCACAAAAAGTCTGTCGTCTGCGCTGCCCCTCATGGTTGGGTATGTAAAAATACTTCTGTTTCAAATTGAAAAAAAGAAAAAAGAAATATACAACTTGTTCTAAAACGACGCAAGTGTTCCTGTTACGTTTGACTAGTTGAATGCAACGACCAATTTCTTAGTAATTGCAAGGATATATCTACTCAGATTTATCGAATCCCGCGAAGTCCTGTATATAAAATCATTCAAACAGTCTTTTGATTAATTGAGATTCATACGTGGGTATAATGTCACTTCAGTCGAGCAACCCGGCACGTCTTACTTTTCAACGCCAGACGAGTGTAGCTAAGACATGTACAGTCACGAACCGGGATTGTTGAGCCACTGGCCTCTGTTCGCAATTTAGACGTGTAATCAATGACCGATGTGACCGACTAGATGTCAGCTATTGGATTAGTATTGCACGACCAAGTTACAAACATAGGTAAGTGGCTCAACAATCCCTGTTCGCGATGGTACCATTGGAGACGTAGGCCGACTGTGGCTAAAGGCCGATCGCGGAGCACAGCGATATTCGAGCGTTGACCCGCTGCTATCTTTCTCTGTCGCACGCGTGCAGTATTGCCCTCGCGCTCGCACAGTGCGACGCACGTGCTCAAGTGCGAGCGTGAGGGCAATATTACTGCACGAGTGCGACAGGGATAGATATCGAACTTCTCTGTGCTCCGCGATCGACCTTTAGAAACAACCACAGACGTAGACACTAGCGCCACCAAGCGGTATTGTCAGAAAACAAACCGTTGGCTTTGAAAGACTTAGAAATAGAAACCTTGTCATGACACATCAAACTAAGGAGCAGATGCAAACTCGAAAAAAAACACGGTGACCGAGGTAATTGTTAATAAGCGGCAAAAACATTTAAGGTAATGCCCAGTAGATGACACCCGTCTGTCACTTGTCTTACAATGACATGGTTGCAAGTGCCATGTGTTGGGTCAGTGTCGAGGACAGGGACGTTTACCTTAATAGTGTAAGTTCGCACATAGTTCGAACTACTTAAAATCTTGCCATGATAAATGCCGGGTGTAGTTCGCCTCGTTCGAATCACCTTAGTCGCTGAATTACGGCCAACCATGTTTTAAATTCTCGAGTGGATTTAATTTTGTAACAAAGTCTGTGAGCATTTCAATTGACATTTAGAAAAAAAATCGCCTTCTTAATCGAGGACGTTCTATTCTTTGTAGTACTGCCGAAACTAGGATATTGACATTAACTTTTGACCTATTTGTGTCATGATTTTGACGTCAAAAGATCCTGTCATAGGATCATGTCAAGATGATACTACCACATATAATTATAAACAAAAAAAAACCGACTTCAAATTAGCAATATTTTGAAAAGATTCTGTTTACCGAATGTAAAATCTTGACTTCATCAACAAATTACCGAAAACGCCGTACATCTCCATATAAAATTTGAAGAGTTCCCTCGATTTCTCCAAGATTCCATCATCAGATCCTGGTGTCGTGCCAATGGGACCAATTTCGAGTTATACCCTATCGATTAAAAAAAAAAATTTGAAAATCGGTCCACGGGTCTCCGAGCTATCGAGTAACATACACACAAAAAAAAATTAAAAAAAAAATTAGGTCGAATTGAGAACCTTCTCTTTTTGAAGTCGGTTAAAAATGCTCAAGTTATATTCCAATATCCACGTTTGAGCTTGCATCTAAATTAACAAAAGTTACACAAGAAATCTGACAAGGTAGTAAGGAAGCATTGAGATTGAAGGATTCCACTAACTTTACTAATAAAATCTTACAAAAAAAACATATTAACAGTCACTTTTTATATCGTACCGGTAAATCTGTAAACTGACAGCTCCATACCTTGCCTTACTCTGAAATATGAATCTAACTCCTTCAATGCCGCTGACACTGATCGGCGTCAAAATTATATGCAGCAACACAAGCTCGGCAATGTAAGGTTTAACTAAAGTGGAGTCCAAAATTAGGCGAACTAACTTGACAGTTCATTGTGCACTAAAGTTGCCACAGTTTGGCCAGTGCTGTTAATATCGATGTTTAAAGTAAAAAGTATTGTTATAAAATCGATGTTTAAAGTAAAATGTTGTGTTATCTTTATTATTGTGTTTGGAATCAAACTAATAATTTTACTAAGTAAATGAATAATAATAAAAATTGGTAGAAATTAAAAATACACCAACTTGGATAAATTTTTGTTAGTAAATCGTACATCCTTCAGATCATATTAAATCGCAATAAATTGCAGTAGTTCGTCCATATTTGGCAAATTATGTAAGAGTGTGAAAGTTTCGACGAATTACTTGATAAAATTTAAATAGAATCAGATTTATAGAAAGGACATGGTAATATCGACATATTTATGTCGACATAAACTTATCACTATTTATTTTTTCCTATGTCTGGCAACATTTTCGGCTGTCAAGTTAATTCGCCTAATTCTGGACTTCACTTTAGACAGCTGCATAAGCGTGGTATCAGTTCCATAATAAATGTATGAAAATGAAACCCGGCTAACAACGCCATCTAGTGAGGCTCATATTCCGTTGAAAAGCAAAAAAGTATGGATCAACAATTTGTTCTAAAAAAAATGAGTCATGACACTTGATCGTCGCTTGTTTTATCATTTTTAACCTTCCGCAGATGGTCTTAATTCTCCTACACGTACTAAGCTATCATTTTGATCATTCTTGGGGTTTAACCTGCGATCAGAGGTTAAAGTCAGCTCGGGAGGTTAAAAAAATAAAACTTGACTGCAATGATTTTATAAAAAAGTCAGTAGAAACCTAGATACGTAAAAAAGTCGACACATGAAAGAGTAAATACGCTTCAAAAATTCAGACTATCCTCAGCTTTCAGTACATCTACCTATAATTAGGAATGTCGAATAATAAATTAATAACAGCACCATCTAAAGATATTCACAATAAAAACAAACACAGTCATTTTAACTCTAAACACGTGAGACATCGATTGTGTGATTCCCATTAAAATTAAAAAAAGTATTGTTTCATGGTCTTACAAAACTGTAAGACAATATAAAAACGTCATTGTAATTTAATAAAAAAATCTAAATAAAACACACGGTTAAAAAAAAACAATTTTTTAAACTTTAACCTGGATTTTAACCTGGGAATCACGCAACGAAACCTCACGAGGCAGGCTGATACATAAAAATGGCGCCGACAAACAAACTGGTAACACATGGGTTTGGTTCGAAGTGAAGATTCCGACGGGCTAACCCCGCGAGGTTGACAACTTGACACATTCGTTACACATATAATTACTTTATAATACTTCTCTAAGAGCGAATGCGGACACTTAAACCTCTTAACCCTTTCAAAGAGCAAATCATGCGCGTTTAACCTTTTTGCATGAATGATCTCATGTTTTCTCCATTTTAAAATTAGGTGAAAAGGTTAAACGTTTGTAAGTGCCAGAATCCGCGGCCGCTTAAACTACCACGTACATTAACATTATGCAAGACAGTGGCTCCACCACTGATTTTGCCGCAAAATATAATTATATAAAAATATTTTTCATGAATTCTTCCAAAGAGGCAATATAAATCACATTTTAAGTACAAGTAAACGATAATAATTGGGTCGAAGAATCCAAACATTGACTTTTTTCGAGGTGACGATTGCAAGAGAAGACAGTAAGTTTCTCATTTCTAGATATTATTAAATGACTGAAAAATGTGTTTATGCATTTAAACGTACAGTAAACTCTTCAAAAAGGATGCGTGACCATTATGAGCGCTTTTACCTCAATCGATTGCATGTGGGTGTGGCGAGGGCGCTCCTGATTGGTCGAGCACAAGATCGCGCGTTATAAAACTATAGGGTAAAAGCACTCATTAACGGTCACTTGGTTAGCTTTTGATTTCTCACACACAATCGTCGCCTCGTAGTTGACATAGTAATAATTCTGTACACAAATTCGGTTTGAATGGACGTCAACGTTGGTCCTTAACCAAAATGAAGCAGATTGATCCCGATTTCCAAAAACCAATGAGGAACACTAAAAAAAATATAAATAATAAACTTTACATTAATATCTATAAATAAATCAGCTGGGTCAAGTAAAGTTTTAGGCCAGCCAAAACTTATTTATTTAACATATAACCTAAGGCTCGTAAATGAGCATTTTTTCCTAAAACTAAGAATTAAACTACAGAGATTTCAAATAAACTCGAAGAAAATCGTTCAAACAAGGAAACACAAATACAATAGAAAAAATCAAACAATTCAATAGTATCTATATGGGTAACATAGTTCGGTATAATTATACTTAAAAAGTCATCTATAACTGGAATGCTTACATTAGGAACATAAATTATAAAATTGTAAATAAATATTTAAAAATTGAAAACAAAAACCACAATAAAATAAAACTTTTTCGGCAACACGTCAGACAAGTACCGAATTATATTTAAAAAAAATCCAAAAAGCTAATATTCAAACAGTCAAAATTGACAGTTAAATCAGATCATGTTGTACTTTGAAGGCTTTTATAATTGATAAACTTTCCAAGGCAAGAAATCAGGCGAAGATCCGAAATTAGAGTGCGATTATACGATGAAGTTGTCAAATGTCCTGTCACTAGTAAATTAATGGGTACGTTCCACATATCGGCCGCAAGTGGCCGCAACCCAATCGACCACGGCCGCAGAAATTGCTGTTGCGCTAACGTAAAAACGCCGCGGGCGTTGAGGGCAAATGTTATAAGTGGAACGCACAACTTGAGCACTGTGCTCGCAATATGGCGTCCTAAATGTCAGTCAGTCTATTCGAAACTTAAACGCGAAGTCCACTAATATTTTTTTACAAAGTCAAAGTCCAAATGACTTAAGAGAACCCACGAATTATCCATAGAAAAATCAACCGTTTGAATGGTTATTTTTTTTTAGTTTTACTTTATTTATTGGTCGATAATTTTTGCAGTGGCTATGATTCCAACTAGGCTAATTTTAGACTGGATTTTTCACCAAACTAAATATTGTATTTTAACCGAAAATAACTTCATTTTAACCACACTTTAACCTCGCATTGAAATCGCCCCTTAGTGAAGTAACCTTCAACATATTTAAAGTATAATATCATTTTAATAGTACTCTAAAGCTTTTAATATCATCTTTTATGAAGGACACAAGTTCTAGCCGTGTGCTGACTGGTTGAGAAACATTAAGTACTTATTATTAAGAAATTAAATTCGTAATAATTCGTTGAATATCGATTTAACGCTTTTTTTTGGAATAAATTATAGAAACGAGACCCATCAGTTGACACACTGGCAATGGGCAATATGGATATGGATACGTATTTTTGAATATTTGTTCGATAGCTTACAGGACTTTATTTATAAGGATTTTAAAAAATATTAGCTCCAAAAAGTAAATTTAACTGTCAAAAAGACACTGAAAATTTTAGTAACGTAATAATATAGCACTGTTGTAAAATAAATAATAAAAGGTGTTTTTTTATTTATTTATTTATACAGCGATCTATCGTCTTAATGATTTGATATGATTTTCAGCAACTGGAAATCCTCGCAATATTTTTGAACATTCGAAAACTATTTGAAAATTCGAAAAAATAATGCCGCCATAATTTAAATGACACGCATATTACTTACATTTACCCGGGTTCAGTGCATCGTCTGTATAATCGTAGATTCAACAATAGAGTAATAAAAATGATTTCTAAATGATTTTTTTTTTAATAAACGAATTCGATGTGACATTTCAAAATCAGCCAATCAGGGTACGGCTAGCAAATGCATCCTTTAGTAATACCTAGTCTGAGTAACAGTTTACCTAAAACCAAAAATAAAACATTGGTCAAGGATTTAAGCGAGTGTTTTAAAAATGAGATCCTTTTAGCCTTTCAAAATAAGATCTTAACTCTGGGAATGATCGCGAAACCGCTGGCCCTCACGTGATAATAAAAAACTTTTCTTTTGTTCGCAACTGGCAAACAAGTAACTAAAAGAAAAATTGAAGTTACTAAGCTATAGAAGCGTAATTGTAGTGTTTTATGTATGTAATGTAAAATAGCGCTTCTAATAACCTTGATACAGATCTATTCGCAAGGTACCAGCGGTATGGTTTGTTTTTACAGACTTTTATTACACGCTTTCTAAACACAGATCACATATAACACTTAAACTTCCGTGATTCTAAACATCTATTTCAATATGCGGCCTAATTTCGACTTAAAGTGACACGGGCCAAAAACATGAAACGTAAACTGCCCTACAGACACGCCAACACAACTAAACTCATTTTAAAAAGCGAGTTATCTTTTTAACTGTGAGCGAAAGATAATCCAACCCGTGCCGTCTATACTTCATTCACGGAAACAAGTTAATATAGCGCTCTCTCTGTCACGTAATCCCATACAAATGACAAAGACAAAAACTCTATGACATTTGACAATCTCGAAAAACGAGTTCACACCTGGCTACTAAAATAGACGTCAATTAAAATTTTTTGTTGGAATTGGAAGTAAAATTTTTAAGCTTTTTCAAGTTTACAATTTTATATTCGTCAAAATAAATAGCTAAAATGATGTTAAATAGTCTTCTCATTCAAAGTGATTTTTTATTTACTTTTGCATGAACCCTAAGTGACACATTATATAACTTCATTCATTGGTCCATTTAAAAAACAATAATGAAACACTTAAAATTGTATGTTTTTTTTTATGAAGTTACAATCTGTAAAAAGTTTTTTGGGCTAAGTTTCAACTCTGTATTTTTTTTCCATTAACTTTTTTCCGTGAATGAACCATAGCTAGGCGTCACATTTGTCAAAAAAGTCTGTAAAAACTTGAAAAATTAAACTTGAGCGACGTCCGGGAAATTATCGAGGTGGGGGCCGTCGTTCCCATTGGGCTCGGTGGTGACCTCATCCGGTGACATGTTGTTGTTCTTGCCCTCGAGGAGGCAGGTCTTGACTTGTTGCTTGTCGGTGTTGATGACAGTGTCGCGTTTCTTCTTGCGCCGGTGGACGGGTTCTAGTTGCTTGCCGTCGGACGAGGAGGAAGTCTGCCGGTGGTATTTGAGCTTGCGGACGCCGCAGCGGCAAGCCTTTAGGGCCTTTTCACGCCTGAAACGTTATTTTAAAGCGTAAAATTTAAAGTGCCGATGTCGTTAGGCCAGCCCATAGAGGATAGAACCTATAGAGAAACAATGTTCGCAACCCCGGTCCGCAAATAGTTTGTTGATTTCAACATACTAAACGTCACCGTCACTGTCACAGAAACTGTACAGAGCCAATAACCGTAGAGAAAAAGGCACTAGCGTTACGCGCGATCTTGGTCCGGCCAATAAGAGCACAGCGATCACTTCAATTGTTTTGCGGAATAATTTCCGAACAACCAAGATGACATTAGTACTCTATAGGTTCTATCCTCAATGACCTGTAAGTTTTACTTACGCAAGTGGGGACGCAGCTATATGCTAAAAAGAGAGATGACTATTGCTATCTCACCCTAACTTATAGCTGCTTTCCTACTTACGTAAATAAAATTTACAGGTGTAAAGCTGGCCTTAGGAATTCATTGCGTAATCCGTAAGACTGCCTATACTCTGGTGGTTTAGGTGCTTAACTAAATGTAAACTTGATGTCAGATTTGACAGGTTAATAGGGTTTTTTTACTACATTTTATACATACATACATAAAATCACGGCTATGTTCCCAAATGGGGTAGGCAGAGCACACGAAACGAGAAATAGACATAACCATGCTACGCAGCCACTTCTAGCATCATTTTGGGTTTGTAAACAGATGGAAGAGGTAGTATAATAGTGACAGGTTGCTAGCCTGTCGCCTAAAGAATACCTAAACCCATTTCCTTAGTCGCCTCCTACGACATCCACGGAAGAAATGGAGTGGTGCTATTCTAGATCCGACACCACACGGTAGACTAAATTTTATCGGATGTTTAAATAGTTAAGCAAAGGAATCTTACCTAGTATTTATCGATCTGATGGACGTTAGCCTTCATATTCCTATTGCTTCTGGTATACCTAAACTTAGGCACCAACAGATCATTTTTTATTTTATCCTTCCCTTGCTAAACTATTTGATCATCCGATAAAATATTTACTACCCGTTAACCTGTCAAAAATGCCGTGATAGCCCAGCGGTTCGAACTGTGGCCTCTCAAGCAGAGGGTCGTGGGTTCAAACCCCGGGCTCGCACCTCTGA